>CP092883.1:4713148-4730958 GCA_030710605.1 Cordylochernes scorpioides | reverse complement strand
TGTAGGTACACATTGTGGTTGTGTGTTTTCATTGTTGCAGGAACACATTGTTAGTGTGTGTTCATTGTTGGGTTCATTGAGGAGTTGTGTGTTTTCATTGTTGTAGGTACGCATTGTTAACGTGTGTTCATTGTTGGGTTCATTGAGGAGTTGTGTGTTCTCATTGTTGTAGGTACACATTGTTAATGTGTGTTCATTGTTGGGTTCATTGAGGAGTTGTGTGTTTTCATTGTTGTAGGTACACATTGTTAGTGTGTGTTCATTGTTGGGTTCATTGAGGAGTTGTGTGTTTTCATTGTTGTAGGTACGCATTGTTAACGTGTGTTCATTGTTGGGTTCATTGAGGAGTTGTGTGTTCTCATTGTTGTAGGTACACATTGTTAGTGTGTGTTCATTGTTGGGGTCATTGTAGAGTTGTGTGTTTTCATTGTTCTAGGTACGCATTGTTAATGTGTGTTCATTGATGGGTTCATTGAGGAGTTGAGTGTTTTCATTATTGTAGGTACACATTGTTAGTGTGTGTTCATTGTTTGGGGTCATTGTGGAGTTGTGCGTTTTCATTGTTGTAGGTACACATTGTTAGTGTGTGTTCATTGTTGGGTTCATTGAGGAGTTGTGTGTTTTCATTGTTGTAGGTACACATTGTTAGTGTGTGTTCATTGTTGGGTTCATTGAGGAGTTGTGTTTTCATTGTTGTAGGTACACATTGTTAGTGTGTATTCATTGTTGGGGTCATTGTGAAGTTGTGTGTTTACATTGTTGTAGGTACACATTGTTAGTGTGTGTTCATTGTTGGGTTCATTGAGGAGTTGTGTGTTTTCATTGTTGTAGGTACACATTGTTAGTGTGTGTTCATTGTTGGGTTCATTGAGGAGTTGTGTGTTTTCATTGTTGTAGGTACACATTGCTAGTGAGTGTTCATTGTTAGGTTCATTGTGGACTTGTGTGTTTTCATTGTTGTAGGTACACATTGTGAGTGTGTGTTCATTGTTGGCGTCATTGTGGAGTTGTGTGTTTTCATTGTTGTAGGTACACATTGTGGGTGTGTGTTCATTGTTGGCATCATTGTGGAGTTGTGTGTTTTCATTGTTGTAGGTACACATTGTTAGTGTGTGTTCATTGTTGGGGTCATTGTGGAGTTGTGTGTTTTCATTTTTCGGGTCATTGTGGAATTGTGTGTATTCATTGTCGTAGGTACATATTGTGGGTGTGTTCATTGTTGAGTTCATTTTGGAGTTGTGTGTGTTCATTGTTGAGGTCATTGTGGAATTGTGTATTTTCATTTTTGGGGTAATAGTGGGAATTGTGTGTGCTCATTGTTTGGGTCATATTGTGGAGTTGTGTGTGTTCATTGTTGTAGGTACACATTGTTAGTGGATGTTCATTGTTGCAGGTACACATTGTTAGTGGATGTTCATTGTTGCAGCTACACATTGTTAGTGGATGTTCATTGTTGCAGGTACACATTGTTAGTGGATGTTCATTGTTGCAGGTACACATGGTTAGTGGATGTTCATTGTTGCAGGTACACATGGTTAGTGGATGTTCATTGTTGTAGGTACACATTGTTAGTGGATGTTCATTGTTGCAGGTACACATGGTTAGTGGATGTTCATTGTTGCAGGTACACATGGTTAGTGGATGTTCATTGTTGCAGGTACACATTGTTAGTGGATGTTCATTGTTGCAGGTACACATGGTTAGTGGATGTTCATTGTTGCAGGTACACATGGTTAGTGGATGTTCATTGTTGCAGGTACACATGGTTAGTGAGTGTTCATTGTTTAGATGTATGTTTATTGTTGGGGTCATTGTGAAGCTATGTATTCTTTGTTGAGATGTGTATTCATTGTTGTGGGTAAACATTTTTGATGTATTTTATTGTTGTGAGTATGCATTGTGGATATGGGTGTGTTAATTGTCGGGGTCATTGTGGATATGTGTTTATTGTTGGTGTTATTGTGGAATTTTGTTTCATTGTTGGGGTCATTGTGGATATGTGTTTATTGTTGGTGTTATTGTGGAATTTTGTTTCATTGTTGGGGTCATTGTGGATATGTGCTTATTGTTGGTGTTATTGTGGAATTTTGTTTCATTGTTGGGGTAATTGTGGATATGTGTTTATTGTTGGTGTTATTGTGGAATTTTGTTTCATTGTTGGGGTCATTGTGGGGTTGTGTGTATTCATTCTTGTGGGTACACTTTGTAGATGTGTTACATTGTTGTGGTTACGCATTTTTAGTGCGAGTTTATTGTTTGTGCCATTGTTGAGATATATGCTAATTGTTAAATTCATCATTGAAGAGTTTGTGTTATTAGTTAAGGGGTGTGTTCATTGTTAGTATAAATTCATTGTTAGTTTGTTTCCTTTGCTGGGGAAATTTTCATTTTTGGAGTATGTTCATTGTTTGTGCGTTAACATTGTTATATGTATATCAATATTGACATGTACTAACTGTTGAAATAAATTGTTGAACACACTCACAAAATGGCACAATTAATTAACATGTACTGTATTATAGGAAACATACCAACAATAAACACATTCAACAATGGATGAAATAATTTAACAATAAACACACATCCTCAATGTACTAAATTGTCAATGAACTAAAGCCAAAAATGAACAAATGCCATCAATGGACACATTCCAACAATGAACACACAATAGAAATGAACTGAAACCAACAAATAAGCATACAATAAAAATAATCTAAAACCAACAATGTTCACGTTGCAATAATGAAGACACACAAAAATGAAATAAAACCAACAATTGACACTCTACGATAATGAACACATGCTAACAACTAACACACAGTAAAAATGAACTAAAACCAACCATTAACACGTATCAACAATAACTACACAACAGAAATTAACTAAAACCAAATATAAACACACTAAAAATTAACTAAAATTAACAATTAACACTCACCGATAGTGAACACGTATCAACAACGAACACACAATGAAATACTCTAAAACCAACAATAAACAATATATTACACAATATACAATTTATAAAAGTAAACATATATCCACTAATGGACAAAACTTAAGGAAGTTACACTTTTAGCATGTATAAGGTACATGCTCAAGTTTTGTACACGGGTGTAGTTACAATTCTGATAGATAGATGGCGTTCTATTTCACATCTTTAAAATAAATAATTGCCTGAATAATTCAATATTTAGTTTATCCCAGTAGTTTAAGTTTATCTCTGTGAAATTTCCTCTTCTTTCTTAACTCCGCCTTTGCCGGCCCCAAACCCGGATGAAAAAGGAGGAGGGAGAGCAGTAACAAGCTCACTAAAAATCTGGGCTCAGCTGGCCCGGCTGATAGTACCCTGTAAGGGCTCCAGGGATACAGGATGTACTCCATTGTTAAGTGAGGCTGCACATGGTGTCTGTTCCTCATGCCAGACATTTCATATTAGAGCTAAGTCAGTGGCTGCCACTGAGTTGTGCTCCCTGTCTTAATGACATTCTACTTCACCCAGTCATGCTGATAGTACCCTGTAAGGGGTCCAGGGATACAGGATGTACTCCATGTTAAGAGCGGCTGTACATGGTGTCTGTTCCTCATATCAGACATTTCATATTGGAGCTAAGTCAGTGGCCTGCTACTGAGTAGTGCTCCCAGTCTTAATGATAAAGACAGGCATATTCTACTTCCCCCAGTCATGATGGTTGTTAAATCTCTGAAATTTGCATATATGTAGTGATGCTCTTTGTAGTGTGGGCGATGGCTCTATATGCACCATGGATGTAGGACAGGTGTCTTGGAATATTCCATAGGGTCTAGTAAATTGTTTGAATGATAACAAATTAAGACTGTCTATCCATTTCCTGATTATGTAGAAAATTTTACGATTCAAAAGGTTTAAACGTTCGGGTTTTCGAAAACAATTGCAAGGATATATGTAAATATGAAGGTCTGTTGATTTGCATAGTGAAATCAGAGTAGGTCAGTCAGTCAGTTTATCTCGGGGGTGGGGTGGCGGTGGCGGAGTGTTCCCAAATAAATGGGGAGTTATTTCAGGTGCGGGGGAGTTGGTCCACTTCCAGCGCTGTGGCTCAATTTACCGCTGGTTATTCTGGTGGTGCTTCCTGGGTGCTCTCTCCCTGGTGTTGTTTCTGGGTGCTCCATATGCGGTGGCTCTGGGAACACCATCTTCTGGGTGATCCTATGGTTCTTTCCAAGTACTCATGTTGATGCTTCTTTGGGCGTACATTGCAGTCTGTAACTACCCACCATGATTATCATGGCCTATATCATATGTAATTGGGATAAGTAAAAAAGTTAATCATCAATGCTATAAAGATATTTTATCGTTCATTACCATAAAAAAATTGCATCTTTTACATTCATCATTAGAATAAAGAGCACTATTGATGTTCGGCTGGCTTATCTCTGCGTTTCTTTTGATCAGTTTACCAACTTCACAAGCTTTCGGATATGCTTCTTTTTCAAAGGTTGCATAGCTTTACATATATATTAGGTTAATCAGCCCAATAAACAGAGTTCTCCTGAACAAATGACAAATATTTATAGGGATTCAACTAAAATATGTTGATTATTATCTTTCCTCTAGCATTCTTATGAAAGTTGCATAGATATAGGTGTATATGTAAATTGGTACAAGATTGGCTTAGAACTGAAAATTCATATATATATATATATGTAATAGTATTGCAAATGATCCTGTCGACGTATGGATAAACTGGCAGTCGTGTAGGGGAGGCGAGTGTTGATGTTCTTCCCACACGCGGACAACAAGAAGCAGAGGCAGGGCTAGATGTTAGCACCGAGAGTGATCGGGGACAGCCCACGGCACAGAGGTAGAGGCCATGACACAAACTTGGATGCCTATCACCGAGACATGGAGAGAGAGACAGAAGCGGTCTGCCGATGGACACACTGTAGCACCCACTGCGCTGACCCTCTCATCTGAAACTGTCCTGTTGACGCCGGGGCGCGGTCGCCTATAAAAAACCCTGGAGGGGGCCCCATCTGGGTGTCGGCTATGTCCTCTGAATCTTTATACTCGTCTTCCGACCCCACTCTTTGGCTGTTTTTATTTTGACGTCATCATTTTGAGTTTAAATACAAATGAGGATGATACAGGTTATATTAATAAAGATATAGCATATCATACAAAATTTGGGGGTGGTGACAAATAGGAGCAGTGTACATTTTAATAGAAGGGTATGATCATATAAATTATCGCCTCTAACTAATTGTAAAATATGTAAAATATACTAAAAGTGTGATTATTATCTTTCCTCTAGCATTTTTATGGAAGTTGCATAGAGTATAAGCTATAAGTCTATATGTAAATTGGTACAAAAATAGCCTATAATGGTATATATGTAGTATATAAAATAGAGAAGAGAGAGAAATAAACACTCCAAAGAATATAAGTGACAAGGAAGGCTACAGCCCTAGAAAAGATATTCTGGCGCGGCTCGACCAATAGGATTGTCCAGTACGACGACATCTCTCTGACCCCTCACTGTCTTTAACACAAGTCCAGGGTCAAATGTTGGTCCTTTAACTTTATTGTTTCCATACAAGTTACATGTTATAGCAGGTTTCATGATATATGCACGAAGGAACGTGTGGCCATTGGACATGTGTCGGACCTGGAGGCTGTTGTTGGGTTCTGTGTTACCTGGAGTATAGGAGCTCTATCTATGCTTCCTTCCTGTGATGAATCTGTATAAGACCCTGGAGGCTGTTGTTGGGTTCTGTGCTGCCTGGAGTATAGGAGCTCTATCTATGCTTCCTTCCTGTGGTGAATCTGTATAAGACCCTGGAGGCTGTTGTTGGGTGCTGCGCTGCCTGGAGTATAGAAGCTCTATCTATGCTTCCTTCCTGTGGTGAATCTGTATAAGACCTGGAGGCTGTTGTTGGGTGCTGCGCTGTCTGGAGTATAGGAGCTCCATCTAATATTTCTACCTGTGGTTAATCTGTATAAGACCCTGGAGGCTGTTGTTGGGTTCTGTGCTGCCTGGAGTATAGGAGCTCTATCTATGCTTCCTTCCTGTGGTGAATCTGTATAAGACCCTGGAGGCTGTTGTTGGGTTCTGTGCTGCCTGGAGTAAAGGAGCTCCATCTATTATTTCTATCTGTGGTTAATCTGTATAAGACCGCTGGTCTTAATAAAGCTTTGTGTGTGAGTGTGTTTTATAGCAGGTTTCTGTTCCAAAATAACTTTATTAGGTACCGCTTAAAAAGAGCAATCTAGATTATAATGTTTACAGTGAGAAATATGAACAGGTTTTTTACAAAAAAAGTGTACAATGCGGGACTCGATCCCAGTTCATGGCTGTCATTAACCGACGGTTCATATCCCAGACCACCGACCCATTAATAGGGAGTATTTTAACTTATAAATGTGTGAAAAAAATTTCGAAACTATATCATGACTGGGTGAAGTAGAATGCGTCTGTCTTTGTCATTAAAACTGGGAGCACTACTCAGTGGCAGGCCACTGACTTAGCTCCAATATGTCTGACATGAGGAACAGACTCCATGTACAGCTAACATGGAGTACATCCTGTATTATAGACGCGTATGATTCTTTTAAAAATAAAAACAATTTCTACTGCCCTTACTGCAATGGAAAAATTAATTAGAGGGTCTGACTCATCAGTGGTAAACCCTCCAAGCGGTTTCGCCAGTTTAATCTACCATACCGCTGTTATATTGCATTTTTTTCGATCTTCCTTTTATAGTGATACTGATGCTAGACTCTTGGAATGCAAGACCCTCCAATAAAATTTCCCATTGCAGTAAGGACAGTAGAAATTGTTTTATTTTTAAAAGAATAATAAGCGTCTATAATAGTTTCGAATTTTCATAACAGATGGCGCGCTAATGTATCATAATGTGAAAATAGTACAAATGTGAAATTTTACTGGGATGAGGTGGATTAATTCTGAAATCTCCTGATCTTGCAACCAAAAGTTGCTGATGGCTTGCGCCATCTATCGGAATAAATATCAATTATATCAAATTGGCGAAACCACTGGGAGGGTTCACCACTGATGAGCCAAGCCCTCGCAATATATTTTTTCATCGCAGTAAGGACAGTAGAAGTTTGTATTATGTATAAAAGAAACATTCGTGCTTTTAAATCCTTTCATTTTATAATTATATCATTACTCTTCACAATTCATCCTTTCATATCTCATCCCTAAGGTTTTGAAATAGTCGTTATTTCTCCTTAAAATAAATTTTGATTTTATCGTTCAAAAGAAACACATGCGGGATAATTTTCAAATGTCGTTTTACAATCACAAGCCGCATTATATTGTATTACATGTATATTGAATTATCAATTAATCGTTGATATTTTAATTATTCCAGAATTTGCCAAATGCCAATGATCAATTAAGAATGGGTGTATATGGCCATTTCTGGAATAATTAAAATAAAGGAATAGTTGATATTTTTTACAACAGATGGCGCAACTTTTAGTTGCACGTTCAGGATATGCAATTTTTCTTAGCCTAATATTGTCAATCGAGAAAATGGCGACTGTTCTTTCGATCTCCCAATCTCATCTTTCTCTATTTATATAAGCACGAGCACTAACCGAAATCTAACACTTAAGCCTATTTATTGCAGACGAAAAAGTAAAGTGGCACAAACCAACCGACATTTCGGTGCAGAAGATGATGTAACACGATGTGTTTTAAAAAGCAAACGAGGATCGTTTGTCCTGGCAGCCTTCGTGGCTATATTTACTGCCAAACGACCTGATCTTTTGGCGTTTTGGCGGAAACACTTGTCTGGCGGGAAACTTGGCAGAGAACAAACGATATTTTAAATATATATAATTTTCTTTTTTTGTTGCGCTGTTGGAAACGTTCGAAATGTATTTAGTAAAAAAAAAGAATATATTTATATATATCATCTGCGTTGAAAAAAAATTAGGGATATTTTTGGATTTACATATAAGTCAGTTATGCAAATCAAAAACACTTTTTTTTTAAATTTTGTTTGGTTAATCAATTTTAAATTATGTATTTTAAAAAATATAAGTATGAAAAATAATAATATTTGTACACAATAGCGAAATAAAACGATGATTGAAGAGGAGTGTTTTATACGAACTTTATTCGCAAGCTTTCGGACGTCCTTCGACAGGCTTTACTATGACGGACGTCCATCTACAGGATTTACTATGACTCCAGGCTTTTACGATTTGTATACAATATATATACGTTTATTTATTATGCAATAAAAACCGTACGGTTAGCCTTGTTGAAGAGTATGACTTAGAAAGCTTTCCCCAAAACGCGTTTTCTTTTTTCACACAATAAAGTTGAATAAAGTAAACAATATGTATCAATAGTTACCCAGAAATTATTTGAAAAAGGAAAAATTAAAAGAAACTTTTTACCTGATTTTTATTTTTCCTATAATATATATATGTGGTAATTTGCAATTCATTCATGGGTTGTGCGGCAAGTTGTAAGGACGCACACAGAAAGCAAGATTCAGGGGCTGTGAGGAATAGTTTGGAGAGGAAAAAGAGAAGGTCTGAGGACTACCCTGGGAACAACGGGTGTCGAGAAGACCTCGGATTGAACTATCCCCTGATAATAAAATCCAGGTACTTTTAAACTATTCCTCAATAGGCTAAAATAGTGATGGGGGAGGGGGGGAATAGACCCCCCGAATGTCTATTTTTAGAAAGCAGGACATGAGGTCGCCTAGGGATGTTATCTTACTAGCCAACTTTCCTCTCCTTTTACTTCTACACAGATTGTCTTTATTTACATATTTCTCTAATATAAATTTCTACATGCGACATACACAATACACGAATATTAATCGAGGAAGGATATATATTATATAATCTAAAATGCAAATATTTTATTTTTTAAACATTTATTTTATTTTCATTCATTGACTGTTCTACATTTTTGACCATAGAGTTAGAACATAACACTTTGAATAGAGTTGTTGTAAATATGTATAGTTAACCTACCTATTTTTAAAAATCACGATTATAGAATTCATTATATAAATTCTATATTACTGTGATAAATAAATTTATGTGTAATTTGCTTCAAGTAATTCAAAATAAAAACTACTTGATGGGTAAATAATTATATTTCCTATTCTTCACGACTGCACCTCTATTTCTATCTTTTTCAACAACAAACCAAAAATTTCATAACATATATATAGAAGCATAGTGCCCTAGACTGACGAGGGCCATTAGCCTGAAACCATGGTCTCTAGGTGGACGCTTTTCAGTTTACCAAAGCTGGTGTTGTGGCTTTGTTACCGACCCGAGGCCGCTAGTTTGCGGCGACGGTCAATAGATGGCGTCAGGTTTTGACGTTTATTTTGACGGGAGAAGCGCCCTATGCTTCTATGGATAAATTTCCTCCCGGAAAATTTTCCACCTGTATACATATATATATTAACACAAAGCAATAACGCGCCATCTATACATATAAAATGGAAGGAATTAAAAGCACGAATGTTTCTTTTATACATAATACAAACTTCTACTGTCCTTACTGCAATGAAAAATATATTGGGAGGGCTTGGCTCATCAGTGGTGAACCCTCCCAGCGGTTTCGCCAATTTAATCCACCAGACCGCTTCTCAGAGCTCTAATACTGTATTGGACGATTCTGCTTATATACGCAGCACTGAAGGATGGAATCTTAGAAATGGTTTTCAAGAAAACTATGGACATAAGCTTATAGGACAGTAGAATTATATTATGAGATTCCACCCTTCAGTGCTGCGTATATAAGCACAATCGTCCAATACAGTATTAGAGCTCCGAGAAGCGGTCTGGTGGATTAAATTGGCGAAACCGCTGGGAGGGTTCACCACTGATGAGCCAAGCCCTCCCAATATATTTTTCATTGCAGTAAGGACAGTAGAAGTTTGTATTATGTATAAAAGAAACATTCGTGCTTTTAAATCCTTTCATTTTATATGTATAGATGTCACGATATATTTGTAAAAAAAAAAAAGAATATAATTTTAGGAAGAATTCTTACTAAGTGTAATCGTTTGATTAAAAAAAAAAGGAAAATTATCAAGTAGTTTATTTTTAAACTCTTGAATAAAATACATGAAACATTTCACAGTCAATGTGGAAGTTGGTAAGTTAATTCTATATTATTGTAGATATATCTAAAGAGACAAGGGTCGCCTCTCCCGTCAAAATAGACGTCTAAAACCAGACGCCATTGACCGTCGCCGTAACTAGAGGCCTCGGGTCGGTGACAAAGCCACAATACCAGCTTTGGCAAACTGAAAATAGATGGCGTCTGGTTTTAGACGTCTATTTTGACGGGAGAGACGACCCTTGTCTCTTTAGATCAATTTCCTCCCGGCAAAATTTCCATCTATATTATTGTAGATGTAACAAAATACAATTATCTACAATATTTACATTGAGAAAGAAAGAAGGCATTTTCTTATCTGACAACTGGAAGTTGCTGATACAAAGATTCCTTTTCATAATTGATTCACCTTATCCCAGTACAATATCACATTTGTACTATTTTTTTTTTTCACATTATTGTTTTTTTAAATAACTAAAAGAAAAATATTTTAATACGAGGGCCATCCAATAAATAAGATTCCCTATTTTTAAACAAATAAACAACATTATTTACAATTATGCAGTTATTTTATTTTCATTATACAACTCATAGACTACTTCTCTACATATTCACCATTTCTGCCCAACATTTTTGGTACCGTTGTAGCAATTTTTTGATACCACTGTTGTACCAAGCCGTGTCCTGTCTTCGTAGCCAGTGGTTCGCCTCCGCCTGCACTTCGTCATCATTCGCAAAGTGCTTGCCTCCAAGGTGCAACTTGAGTGCTGGAAAAAGATGGAAGTCGCTTGGGGCAAGATCCGGAGAATAAGGTGGATGTGTGAAAATTTCCCATTTGAAGTTTTCCAACAACGTTTGGGTCGTTCGAGCTGCGTGAAGGCGAGCATTGTCATGGACGAGTAACATTTTCCGAGACAAAAGTCCAGGAAGTTTCCGTTTTATTGCAGCTCTGAGTTTAGTGAGGACTTCGCAGTACCTCGCAGCGTTAACCGTAGTGTTTGGGGGCAGGTAGTCAACCAATAAAACACCCTTACATTCCCAAAAGACGATAGCCATAACTTTGCCTGCAGAGATTGTGACCTTCGCCTTTTTTGGTGCACTTTCCTCAGGCTTCTTCCATACCATGCTTTGTCGTTTTGTTTCTGGAATTGAATGATGCAGCCAGCTTTCATCTCCGGTGACAATACGGGAAAACAGTTTATCTCCATCTCTTCGATGCATTTCCAGGAAAGCTCGGGCTGCCTCCATCCGTTGTTGCTTGTGATTTTCCGAAAGCAAACGCGGGACCCATCTTGCGCAGACTTTGCGAAAATTCAAAACATCTGACACGATTGTTCCAATCGAAGAGCTTCCAATTTCGATTCCAGGAGGCAGTCGAATCATTATTTCGTCAATGGTGACGCGGCGATCTGCTTCCACCACATTCCGAACAGCAGCAACGACTGCATTGTCCGTAGCAGTAACGGGCCTGCCGCTTCGCTCGTCATCATGCACGTTTTGCCGTCCTTCCAAGAACCATGAACGCCATCGGCGAACCATTTGGATGCTCATACATCCTTCACCATACACTGACACTAAATTGCGATGAATATTGGCAGTAGTTTCATTTTTCGCCGTGAAAAAAAAAACGAATTACAGAACGGAGTTCGCAAGTGGACACGTTCACCAGTGGTAGAGCTCCATGGAAACTGAAGCGCTAAGGACTTGCGCGTACGAGTAGCGTGATTTTGAAGGTCACCAGCTTCCAATGCATCCTAGTGACCATTTCTTACACTACTAACTAATTTTTACAACGTTTCGTTCGTATAAAAAAAATAGGGAAACTTATTTATTGGATGGCCCTCGTATAATGAGAATACAATGGCATCGTATAAACGTGGTCAAAATTTATATAATTAAAACACGAATAAAATAAAAGAGAATATTTAAAGACAATCATTTAATATATACACACTCATGGAAAAAATTTAAGGGAGTGGAAAGTCTTTGATATCACCGGTCGTCTTTTATTTTTATTGGAGACAGAGGTTGTTCACACTTGGTTATATTGTATGTCTTCAATAAAGGTCACTGTAATATCTTTAAGAGTTATTGTCTCAATCCCGATATACATGCTGAAAGGTACAACTTCCTTAAGTTTTGTCCATGAGTGTATATTGGTTATCTCGTGTGTCTTCAATAAAGGTCACTGTAATATCTTTCAGAGTTATTGTCTGAATCCCGATATACATGGTAAAAGGTACAACTTCCTTAAGTTTTGTCCATGAGTGTATATTGGTTATCTCGTGTGTCTTCAATAAAGGTCACTGTAATATCTTTCAGAGTTATTGTCTCAATCTCGATATACATGCTGAAAGGTACAACTTACTTAAGTTTTGTCCATGAGTGGGTATATATGTAATCAATTACTAGACACATAGAAATTTCTAACCAGTATAAAGTATTATTTTAAATATATATTTAATAATAGCGTCACATAGAAATCATTGTTACATAGTTAACGTACAAATTTCCATCTATTTACATACGTTATTGTATCATGCATTAGCGCGCCAAGTGTTATAGGAACTTTAAACTATTTTTTGACGCGTATAATTATTTAAAAAATAAAACGATTTTCTACTACCCTTACTGCAATGATAAAAATAATTCACCTGTTTGGTGTTTATATCTCTATATATATAAAAATGAATGTTTGTATGTTTGTTGGTTTGTATGTCCGGTATACAAATTCGCAGTAGTTCACTAATTCAAACCAAAATTTCCACACATAGGTAAAAAAATACGGGGAAGACGATAGGCTATTTAAAAATATATATAAATCAATTATTAAAACTATATATTTTTAGCCAGAAAATGATGATGACGATATTGCTGTATCATGTTTGATTATCAGATACAAAATTATATCGGGAAAAATTCCAAAAAGCAGAGACCACGGGTGAAACCAGTTCATTATTTTATACGCAGGAACAAAATTCTAACAGAAAAACATTCATTCGAGCAGAAAACAAAAGCCAAATCATCTTTCTATAAAAATATCGCTTCTCAGACACAAAGTTTGGAGCGGGACGTTTCACAAGAGTGACATCCACGGCGCCAATTTATAATTGTAACGAATAGTATTTGAATAAAAACATTTAATCGGGTAAAACCCGGGCGTTGCCCGGGTCATTCAGCTAGTTGTTTATAATTAAGAATGAGATTTGTATAAATTGTTTATTAAACTTTATACTGATCTTTTTACATCACCACGTTGTTTACATTCTACATCTTATTCTTGTTGTTTATAATGATGATATATTTATTCACAGATTAATAGAATATATATATTTAGTCCCAAACACACCAATGATGAGCCAGGCACTATTATTATTTTATCATATTGCAGTAAGGACAGTAGAAATTGATTTATTTTTAAAGGAATCATACTGGTCAAAAAAGTTTAAATTTCCTATTACAATTGTAGAATTAAACATCAGAGCGCCACCTATCTTCAGGAAATTGTACTAAATTTTGCGCTATTTTTCTTTCAAAAATAAAACAAATTTCTCTTCTGTCCTTATTGCAATGAAAATTATATTGAAGGGGCTTGGCTCATCAGTGGTGAACACTCCCAGCGGTTTCGCCAAAACATTTAGTGTCCTATAAGTTTATGTCTTGTCTGTAGGAGAACTCTCTCAAGGTGGGGAAGTCTTCCTTGCTGAAGACATTTATACAACTGTATATATTCCCCTACATTTTATCTTCCATTTATTTATTCCTTTATTATATGGTAACATAGTATTTATTTTATATGTATAGATGGCGCGTTATTGCTTTGTGTTAATTTATTCCTAATAGCCTTGTCTTTATAGTTTGCTGAAGAGCATTGCTCGAAGCAAATATTTGAATGTAATTCTACTGTCCTATAAGCTTATGTCCATAGTTTACTTGAAAACCATTTCTAAGATTCCATCCTTCAGTGTTGCATATAAAAGCAGAATGATCCAATACAGTATTAGAGCTCTGAGAAGCGGTCTGGGAGGGTTCACCACTGATGAGCCAAGCCCTCCCAATATATTTTTTCATCGCAGTAAGGACAGTAGAAGTTCGTTTTATGTATAAAAGAAACATTCGAGCTTTTAAATCCTTTTATTTTATATGTATAGATGGCGCGTTATTGCTTTGTGTTAATAGTATTTATTAATTTTATTATTTTTATTAACAGAGTGGTCATTTTTATGCTTATATTTTGCTACTCTGTAAATTTCCCTCGTGGCTTATCTTTTGTTTACCATTCTTAGTTTTGTCCTTCCTGAAATAAATTGCTGTCCCCTCCTGAAGTTTTTGGCTTCCCTAATTTTCCACGTGGCAATATATTATCCTTTATTTGATCTTTTTTCCTGTAACAATAGATTAGAAGAATCATTACCATTGTTTATATTGTCAAATGTCCATTTTTATGTCCATAGTTTCATTAATTTCTATTGCCGGGGGAACAATTTTGTTTATTATTCTTGTTTATTTATTTCAATACAAAACGCTATGTCCCTCTAGGGACAATTGCGCTAAATGTACATACAAATATAACAAAGAAAATATTCAACATGGAAAGATACACAGAAAGCGACTTAGAAAGATTCATAAATATTATTTACATATAGAGATATTCTTTGTATTATCCTTAGTATACGTGGTAAAGGCCATGATAATCATGGTAGGTAGTTAGCGATAGATTTTACTGTAAGTACATCACATGTCTACACATGTAAAAAGCTGTTCGACATTTGTACTTAGAAATGTTCCAGAACTCTTTTTGATTGTTTGTAGTAACTCTTGATGGTTGGATTTTTTGAATGAATTGGAGGCCATTGAAGTGTTGTTTTTTTTTTAAGAAAAAAAAGTTGCCAATGTAAGATTCTGTTCCAGGTCCTTGCTGTCGGATATATCGAAGGTTTAAACCATTCCTCCGTTAAACCTCTGAAATAATTGAAAAAAATGGGAGAGAGACCAGAAATTGTAGAAATTTTTCATTATTCCAATATTGTTTGGATAAACAAACATCAATTTGATTTTTCATTGAAAAAAAACTCATGCGGTGTAACTTCAAGTTGGCGTTTTACAATCACAGGCCGCAGTGTATTATATTGTATTATAAGTTACTTTAAAGGGAAAGACTCTTCTAGTAAGGTATATCAATTAAGAAAGGTTCAGAAGATGAGTTTCTTTTATTGTAAAAATGCTACGAGCTTTCGGGCAAAAGCCCTTCGACAGGCAAAAATTTAACTATACTAAGCCTAGTATAGTACTAAGCTTAGTATAGTTAAATTTTTGCCTGTCGAAGGGCTTTTGCCCGAAAGCTCGTAGCATTTTTACAATAAAAGAAACTCATCTTCTGAACCTTTCTTAATTGATAAGTTACTTTATGTATTATTTATGAACGGGAAAATACGTCCAGGGTAGCCTAGTGGACATGGCATATGCCCGGTAAGCGGAACATTGTGGGTTCGATTCCCATCCCTTGACACTTTTATTTTTCCGTTCGTCATTACTCTTCATAATTCACCATTCCATACCTCATCCAAAAGGGTTAGAAATAGTCAATATTTCACCTTGAAATAAATTTTGATTTTTCATTGAAAAGAAACTCATGCGGTGTAACTTCAAGTTGTCGTTTTATAAACATCAATGTGTGGGAAGATTCTGAACGAAGCGGATCGTTTCTCTTCAAGTCAATAAAGAATTTATCTCACACATGAAACAAAATGCTTCCATCCAATGCAACAATATTTAGTGAGAGACATTTGAATTAACGGCTGCGCATGTACCAAGTGCACATACACCCCTCATCACCTGGAAGAGAACATTTTTTGACAATTGAAACAAATTTTATTGACTTCTTGTCAATAATTTACATTAAAAAAGGAAATAAAACTAAAAGATAGATGATCATGCGGGGGATGTGCTCCGGCGAGTGAGCCTTCTTTCCCAGGCGATGAGCGGGTGGTCAGCCCAACCTGTACGAAGTACCGGTAGATGATGGATTTGGCAGACGCTAGGATGGCCAGGTCGTCTTCTTCTAGGCCAGGCCCGCAAGTCAGTGGGTCGCCCGAGGACACTGAAGGCTTCGATGATGAGGGGCCTGATACGACTGCAGTTCCAGTAGCGATGGTCAAGGGAGCGATCTACTGAACCGCAGGCTTGGCATGATGAACTGGTCGAGGCCGGATGGTTCGGGTGGAAGAGAACATTTGTAAAGTGGGGAAGACTCCCCGGCTGAAAATTTAAATTTGTAAATATTAATTCTTCTTTAAATAATTATATAATAAGGAAAATTAACACAAAGCAATAACGCGCCATCTATACATATAAAATGAAAGGATTTAAAAGCACGAATGTTTCTTTTATACATATTACAAACTTCTACTGCCCTTACTGCGATGAAAAAATATATTGGGAGGGCTTGGCTCATCAGTGGTGAACCCTCCCAGCGGTTTCGCCAATTTAATCCACCAGACCGCTTCTCAGAGCTCTAATACTGTATTGGACGATTCTGCTTATATACGCAGCACTGAAGGATATAATCTCAGAAATGGTTTTCAAGAAAACTATGGACATAAGTTTATAGGACAGTAGAATTACATTCTAATATTTGCATCGAGAATTTCTCTTCCGCAAACAATAAAGACAAGGCCAGTTAGGCATAAATTAACACAAAGCAATAACGCGCCATCTATACATATAAAATGAAAGGATTTAAAAGCACGAATGTTTCTTTTATACATATTACAAACTTCTACTGCCCTTACTGCGATGGAAAAATATATTGGGAGGGCTTGCCTCATCAGTGGTGAACCCTCCCAGCGGTTTCGCCAATTTAATCCACCAGACCGCTTCTCAGAGCTCTAATACTGTATTGGACGATTCTGCTTATATACGCAGCACTTGAAAACCATTTCTGAGATTCCACCCTTCAGTGCTGCGTATATAAGCAGAATCGTCCAATACAGTATTAGAGCTCTGAGAAGCGGTCTGGTGGATTAAATTGGCGAAACCGCTAGGAGGGTTCACCACTGATGAGCCAAGCCCTCCCAATATATTTTTTCATCGCAGTAAGAACAGTAGAAGTTTGTAATATGTATAAAAGAAACATTCGTGCTTTTAAATCCTTTCATTTTATAATAAGGAAAAATAGCCTAGTTGCGAAAGCTTTAGACTTTAGAACCTGATGTCCCTGGTTCAAACACGCTTTTCGCTATCTTTTTATTTTCTCTAATTATTTTTGTGATCTCTTCATTTTGTAAATATTGACTGAGTTGTCAACAAATTTGTTTTAATTGTCGCATGGTGCAGGCCATGATAATTACGCCCTAGACTGACGAGGGCCATTAGCCGAAACCATGGTCTCTAGGTTCACGTATCTATCGCCTTTGTCACCGACCTGAGTCCGTAAGTTTGCGGCGACGGTTAACAGATGGCGTAAGCTTTCATTTTGACGGACAAAGCGACCTTAATTTTCATTGATCAATTTCTTACCGAAAAATTTCACCAAGATAATCTTGTCTACACATGTAAAAAAAGGTGCAGTTTGACTTTTACGCTTATAAGTAAAATTAAATTTAATTGCCATCTATCGTTAAAATTTTACATAAAAAGATTTTTTGGTCCCAATGGCTTCCTGAAAAACCAAGAAATGGGTATTTAATAGTATATATA
>CP092883.1:4679368-4713048 GCA_030710605.1 Cordylochernes scorpioides | reverse complement strand
CTTTAGACCGGCAAAGGCGGCGTAAACTGAAGTATAAACGTTCTTGGTTCTTTTTGAAGAATCGAAATCAGGACTAATATCAAAATTTAGTTAGTATTTATTCCAATAGATGGCGCATTTTCATGTTTAATTCTTTTTGATGGCTCAGTATTTATTTTATGAAACTAAAACAGCATTCTCATCTATATCTATATATATATATAAATTAATGTATGTGTGTGTGTCCTTTATGCCTGACCAAACCACTCATTGGAACGCCATGAAACTTTGTGGGAAGTTATTTAATATAGTACCTGGAAGGTTTCTGAAAAATAATTTCTTGAATATCTTGAATATCCTTAGAGTTATTTGCAAATTTGTAGATTTAACTCGCAAGCAGCGTCCCCATTGCGACGATGATAACAAGTTTTTTTTATCTATAAGTTTTATTATCACTAAGTTTATTATCTTAAAGATTATTTATTAAAAATAAGATTAGTTAGTAGTAAGTTAGTTATCGAGTATTTTTCAAGGGACCGGGAAAAATGGTCACTAGATAAAACGATGATTTTGTAATGTAGAAAATTAGGAAAGACAAAATTCAGGATGACACGGCAATTTATTTGAGATACAATTCCAAGGCAAGATACTATTCCTTTAACTTCCAATTACCGAGGGAACCAATTAATATTGATTTTATTCAACTTATCGAGTATTTTTCAAGGGACCGGGAAAAAAATGTTCACTTTATCGAGAGATTCAAATATACGAGTTTCAAGTTATTTTTTTTATAAGTTTATAGAGAATTGTTTTAACAAATGTTCGTTAGACAAACCTTTACTCGGGTAAAACCCGGGCGAAGCCGGGTACGTCCGCTAGTAATTAATATAAAATTACAAGATGGAACACCATCAAAGTCAAAGAAGGAGCAGGAAAGATTTCGTCAAACTTCACTTGTGAACTGACAGCTATCTGGAAAGCCCTTGATGTATGCCTTAACCAACCATCCCTGCGTCAAGCAGAAGGAACTGCAATCTATAATGACTCCAGATCCGTACTAGAAACAATTCAGAAGGGCAATACTAAAATCACGCAGAAAATACACTCGTTACTAAACTAACTGGAACCATTGGAAAATAACTGCATTTTACAATGGATTCCTGCCCATGTTGGGATCGGGGGTAATGAGATGGCGGATGAATTGGTTAAGAAGCTAGGAAGTTGAAACAAATGTCAATATTTGATGCTGATGTTTTGGCACAAAATCCAAGATAATCCAACAAAAGACAATGACATGTCAAATATGAGACAAACGCTAAGAGAAGAATAACAAAAACAACCACAACACTCAGAGGGAAACATTACAAAGGGATGAAAATACATCCAGATGGTACCTACAGGACAATTGTGCGGAACCTACCCACATATTCCCATGTCCAACTATGCCCGCAGCCTTGCAGAAAATTGACCCTGAACTTTACACACCCAAGATAGTGAACGACTGCTGTGATAGAGATGTACGGAGACATCTGTTCATTGGACACGACAACAACAACATCTACAATTACAATAGACATGGACCCAGAACTTTACACACCCAAGATAGAGAACGACTGCTGTGATAGAGATGTACGGAGACATCTGTTCATTGGACACGACAACAACAACATCTACAATTACAATTGACATGGACCCAGAACTTTACACACCCAAGATAGAGAACGACTGCTGTGATAGAGATGTACGGAGACATCTGTTCATTGGACACGACAACAACAACATCTACAATTACAATTGATATGGACCCAGAACTTTACACACCCAAGATAAAGAACGACTGCTATGATAGAGATGTACGGAGACATCTGTTCATTGGACACAACAACAACAACAACATCTACAATTTAAATTGACATGGACCCAGAACTTTACACACCCAAGATAAAGAACGACTGCTGTGATAGAGATGTACGGAGATATATGTTCATTGGACACGACAACAACAACATCTACAATTACAATTGACATGGACCCAGAACTTTACACACCCAAGATAGAGAACGACTGCTGTGATAGAGATGTACGGAGACATCTGTTCATTGGACACGACAACAACAACATCTACAATTACAATAGACATGGACCCAGAACTTTACACACCCAAGATAGAGAACGACTGCTGTGATAGAGATGTACGGAGACATCTGTTCATTGGACACAACAACAACAACATCTACAATTACAATTGACATGGACCCAGAACTTTACACACCCAAGATAGAGAACGACTGCTGTGATAGAGATGTACGGAGACATCTGTTCATTGGACACAACAACAACATCTACAATTTAAATTGACATGGACCCAGAACTTTACACACCCAAGATAAAGAACGACTGCTGTGATAGAGATGTACGGAGATATATGTTCATTGGACACGACAACAACAACATCTACAATTACAATTGACATGGACCCAGAACTTTACACACCCAAGATAGAGAACGACTGCTGTGATAGAGATGTACGGAGACATCTGTTCATTGGACACGACAACAACAACATCTACAATTACAATAGACATGGACCCAGAACTTTACACACCCAAGATAGAGAACGACTGCTGTGATAGAGATGTACGGAGACATCTGTTCATTGGACACAACAACAACAACATCTACAATTACAATTGACATGGACCCAGAACTTTACACACCCAAGATAGAGAACGACTGCTGTGATAGAGATGTACGGAGACATCTGTTCATTGGACACGACGACAACAACATCTACAATTACAATAGACATGGACCCAGAACTTTACACACCCAAGATAGAGAACGACTGCTGTGATAGAGATGTACGGAGACATCTGTTCATTGGACACGACAACAACAACATCTACAATTACAATTGACATGGACCCAGAACTTTACACACCCAAGATAGAGAACGACTGCTGTGATAGAGATGTACGGAGACATCTGTTCATTAGACACGACAACAACAAAAACAGTGTTCTGTTGTTCTTACAGAGCGCTGACCAAAATATCTGGAATGCCTGGCTCACCCGCGATGTCACAACAGAAGTGAAACTGATGGACTACACTCACTTGAAAGCCAGCAAGATGGCACCGGAATCCAGGTCCTCGAAGACTAAGTATGCTCCAGGAGGTTCCAGGGTGTTCTCCAGGACTTTGATGGCGGTTCCTCGGTCCAGGAGGTAGGGATCCATCCTGGATACAACACACCGGACCCTATTGGCATTAACACCGGACTCTCTTACTGTGTCTACGGCATTGTTCTCGAGTTGATTATAACCAAAAATAGAAAAACTAAGAAAAAAGCATCTCTTGATCTTGCAACTAAAAGTTTCAATGTATTCTTGATTAATCAAGAGTGGGTATAAACCTAATTATGGAATAATTTAAAAAATCAACGAATAGTTTATTTTTATTCCGGCAGATGGCGCAAGACATCAGCAAATTTTAGTTGCACGATCAGTAGATTCCTTTTTATTTATTTATTCACTTGATCCCACTACAATTTCCCTTTTGTACTGTTTTTTCAATAGAAAAACTATTAGAAAATTTAACAAATTTTTGACGCGTAGGTTTCTTAGTAAATAAAATAATTTGCTACTGTCCTTACTGCAATGTAAAATATAATGGGAGGGCCTGGCTCATCAGTAGAGAACCCTCCTGGTGGTATCATTGCAGTAAGGGCAGTAGTAAGTTGTTTTATTTAATACAAAACATACGCGTCAAAAATAGTTAACATTTTCGATAACAGATGGCGCGCTATTGTATCATATTTATATTACACTCATGGACAGAACTTAAGGAATTTGTACCTTTTACCATGTATATCCGGATTGAGACAATAACTCTGAAAGATATTACAGTGACCTTTATTGAAGACACACGAAATAACCAATATACACTCATGGACAAAACTTAAGGAAGTTGTACCTTTCAGCATGTATATCGGGATTGAGACAAAAACTCTGAAAGATATTACAGTGACCTTTATTGAAGACACACGAAATAACCAATATACACTCATGGACAAAACTTAAGGAAGTTGTACCTTTCAGCATGTATATCGGGATTGAGACAATAACTCTGAAAGATATTACAGTAACCTTTATTGAAGACACAGGAGATAACCAATATACACTCATGGACAAAACTTAAGGAAGTTGTACCTTTCAGCATGTATATCGGGATTCAGACGAATAGCTCTGAAAGATATTACAGTGACCTTTATTGAAGACACACGAGAGAACCAATATACACTCATGGACAAAACTTAAGGAAGTTGTACCTTTCAGCATGTATATCGGGATTGAGACAATAACTCTGAAAGATATTACAGTGACCTTTATTGAAGACACACGAAATAACCAATATACACTCATGGACAAAACTTAAGGAAGTTGTACCTTTCAGCATGTATATCGGGATTGAGACAATAACTCTGAAAGATATTACAGTAACCTTTATTGAAGACACAGGAGATAACCAATATACACTCATGGACAAAACTTAAGGAAGTTGTACCTTTCAGCATGTATATCGGGATTCAGACGAATAGCTCTGAAAGATATTACAGTGACCTTTATTGAAGACACACGAGAGAACCAATATACACTCATGGACAAAACTTAAGGAAGTTGTACCTTTCAGCATGTATATCGGGATTGAGACAATAACTCTGAAAGATATTACAGTGACCTTTATTGAAGACACACGAGATAACCAATATACACTCATGGACAAAACTTAAGGAAGTTGTACCTTTCAGCATGTATATCGGGATTCAGACGAATAGCTCTGAAAGATATTACAGTGACCTTTATTGAAGACACACGAGATAACCAATATACACTCATGGACAAAACTTAAGGAAGTTGTACCTTTTACCATGTATATCGGGATTCAGACAATAACTCTGAAAGATATTACAGTGACCTTTATTGAAGACACACGAGATAACCAATATACACTCATGGACAACACTTAAGGAAGTTGTACCTTTCAGCATGTATATCGGGATTGAGACAATAACTCTGAAAGATATTACAGTGACCTTTATTGAAGACACAGGAGATAACCAATATACACTCATGGACAAAACTTAAGGAAGTTGTACCTTTCAGCATGTATATCGGGATTCAGACGAATAGCTCTGAAATATATTACAGTGACCTTTATTGAAGACATACGAGTAACCAATATACACTCATGGACAAAACTTAAGGAAGTTGTACCTTTCAGCATGTATATCGGGATTCAGACGAATAGCTCTGAAAGATATTACAGTAACCTTTATTGAAGACACAGGAGATAACCAATATACACTCATGGACAAAACTTAAGGAAGTTGTACCTTTCAGCATGTATATCGGGATTGAGACAATAACTCTGAAAGATATTACAGTGACCTTTATTGAAGACACAGGAGATAACCAATATACACTCATGGACAAAACTTAAGGAAGTTGTACCTTTCAGCATGTATATCGGGATTCAGACGAATAGCTCTGAAATATATTACAGTGACCTTTATTGAAGACATACGAGATAACCAATATACACTCATGGACAAAACTTAAGGAAGTTGTACCTTTCAGCATGTATATCGGGATTCAGACGAATAGCTCTGAAAGATATTACAGTAACCTTTATTGAAGACACAGGAGATAACCAATATACACTCATGGACAAAACTTAAGGAAGTTGTACCTTTCAGCATGCATATCGGGATTGAGACAATAACTCTGAAAGATATTACAGTGACCTTTATTGAAGACACAGGAGATAACCAATATACACTCATGGACAAAACTTAAGGAAGTTGTACCTTTCAGCATGTATATCGGGATTCAGACGAATAGCTCTGAAAGATATTACAGTGACCTTTATTGAAGACACACGAGAGAACCAATATACACTCATGGACAAAACTTAAGGAAGTTGTACCTTTCAGCATGTATATCGGGATTGAGACAATAACTCTGAAAGATATTACAGTGACCTTTATTGAAGACACAGGAGATAACCAATATACACTCATGGACAAAACTTAAGGAAGTTGTACCTTTCAGCATGTATATCGGGATTCAGACGAATAGCTCTGAAATATATTACAGTGACCTTTATTGAAGACATACGAGATAACCAATATACACTCATGGACAAAACTTAAGGAAGTTGTACCTTTCAGCATGTATATCGGGATTCAGACGAATAGCTCTGAAAGATATTACAGTAACCTTTATTGAAGACACAGGAGATAACCAATATACACTCATGGACAAAACTTAAGGAAGTTGTACCTTTCAGCATGTATATCGGGATTGAGACAATAACTCTGAAAGATATTACAGTGACCTTTATTGAAGACACAGAAGATAACCAATATACACTCATGGACAAAACTTAAGGAAGTTGTACCTTTCAGCATGTATATCGGGATTCAGACGAATAGCTCTGAAATATATTACAGTGACCTTTATTGAAGACATACGAGATAACCAATATACACTCATGGACAAAACTTAAGGAAGTTGTACCTTTCAGCATGTATATCGGGATTCAGACGAATAGCTCTGAAAGATATTACAGTAACCTTTATTGAAGACACAGGAGATAACCAATATACACTCATGGACAAAACTTAAGGAAGTTGTACCTTTCAGCATGTATATCGGGATTCAGACGAATAGCTCTGAAAGATATTACAGTAACCTTTATTGAAGACACAGGAGATAACCAATATACACTCATGGACAAAACTTAAGGAAGTTGTACCTTTCAGCATGTATATCGGGATTCAGACAATAACTCTGAAAGATATTACAGTGACCTTTATTGAAGACACACGAGATAACCAATATACACTCATGGACAAAACTTAAGGAAGTTGTACCTTTTAGCATGTATATCGGGATTGAGACAATAACTCTGAAAGATATTACAGTGACCTTTATTGAAGACACACAAGATAACTAATATACACTCATGGATAAAACTTAAGGAAGTTGTACCTTTCACCATGTATATAGGGACAATTACTCTGAAAGATATTACAGTGACCTTTATTGAAGACACACGAGATAACCAATATACACTCATAGACAAAACTTAAGGAAGTTGTACCTTTCAGCATGTATATCGGGATTCAGACAATAACTCTGAAAGATATTACAGTGATTTTTATTGAAGACACACGAGATAACCATGTGACGCTCATGTGAGGACATCTGAGGCTCTTCATTGGACACGACAACAACAACAACGAGATAACCAAGTATGAACAACCTCTGTCTCCTTCGAAAAAATATATATAGACGACCGGCTACATCAAAGACAATCTACTTTCTTAAGGTTTGTAATAACTGTATATAAAAAGTTTGAATAAATGGGATTTTTCTTGTGCTCAGTGGATGAAATTTAAAATTATTTTCGAGCGAGAAATCTCCCTTTTTTTACAAAATAAATAAAAAAAAAACATACACGTCATAAATAGTGTCAATTTCTGATAACAGATGGCGCGCGCTAATGCATCATAAAATAGAATAAATTCTTACTGTCCTCAAAACTAATATGCAAAGTTTCCACACATCTCAACCAAGCATTCCTCTAACGTCACGTGATAGGTACTTCCTCGGCGTGGAACTGAGGAGTGAAGACCTTGTCTGGAGGAGAACTCTCTCAAGGTGGGGAAGCCTTCCTTACTGAAGAAATTTGTACACATACACAACTATATATATTTACCTACATTTTATCTACCATTTATTTACTATTTTATTATATATTATCCTTTATTTAATCTTAAATTTTATTTCTGTAACCAAACGGGGCTCTAGTACTTTTGTAAGTGCAAAATCTAACTTCTTTTCACATGTGTAGACATGTGGTGTATTTACAATAAAAGCAGTCGCCTACTTCTACTCACCATGATTATCATGGCCTGTACCACGTGTACTAGGGATACGCAAAAAAATGTTATCTTTTATTTGATCTTAATTTTAATTTCTGTAACAATTGATTAGAAGAATCAATATCAATTTTTAAAATTGTCACAAATAAAAAAGTCTAACGTGACGGAAATATAAGCAGAATAGTCCCCAATACAATAGTATATTGAACTGGGAGGGTTCCCCACTGATGAGCCAGGACTACACCGTAGAGGATTTATTCCTATATTATATTTATTTGGACTTTATTTCTGTAACAAGTGATTAGAAGAATCAATTAAATTGTTTGAATTGTCACAAATAAAAAAAGTCTAACATGACGGAAATATAAGCTGAATAGTCCAATAAAATAATAGAGAAGTTTGGTAGGGTTCCTCACTGATGAGCCAGGCCTCCCCCGTACTTGGACAAATTAGTCCACTCCAGAGAGAGAGAGAGAGAGTACTTGTCAGAAGGACCTCGTTAGAACGGTCAATTGGGACGTCGACCTGGTGACATTTTGTTGTCACTAAGTGACAGTTTCTCCTAGTGACAGCCATTGTGTCACTTCCCTGTCATCAGCTATAGTGAGACTCCAAACACAGCCAAATATCTATAGTCAACAATTTATTTTTTAATTCAAGACTTCATCAAACTTTTTATAAATTTTTATTTTCATTTGGCGTTTCAGTGACCAACTGTAACCTTTACTAAAGGTTGAAAACTTATTTGTGAAGTATTACAACAACAACAAAAGCCTTTATTTAGGGCATTCCGCCCCATACAGGATTCGCCGTATTTACACGTCAACAAGAGGAGAGGGAAGAGGAAACATTTACAACAAAAATAAGGTTTGTTACCTATTTACAGATGGATCATCCTCCAGTATCCTTTGCCCTGCATTCTTTCTCATGCGCCCAGCTTCTGTACAGAACTTAAAGTATTTATCAATCAGTAATTTATCGTTCAGATCTGAAGAGAGAAGTTGACATATGCTATGGTATCTAAATTGACCAGAGGTAGGGCTTGGGAAAGTTTCAGTACGTTTTTCTGTTAAGAGAGGGCATTGGAAGAAATAGTGAACCAAATTATCATCCATGAGATCCTTACAAAGTAAACAGTTCCGGCCATTTTCTTTCCAGAAGTCTTTTCTTTCTTCCCTGAAAAATTGCCATAAAACTCTATGTTGTGCAACTAGTCTTTTGTTGGGAAGCGAGATATTTAATCGTAGGTACTCCTCTGTCATGAATGATTCACTCAAAAATTTGTAGTGAGCAAAGTGGGTTGAATCAGTGATTTTCATCTGATCGTTTTGAATTAGTTGGTCTGTGGTAGTTCTAATTATGCCTGGCAATTCTTTCTGTATGGCTAAGTAGTCTTCGCAGCCCTTCAGAAAGGAATATCCCTTGGAGTCTAGAATTTTTATTAAATTTTGAGTAAAGCTGTTTTCTATTTCCTTTTTCGCGGTGACTTTCCAGAGGTAATTTAAGCAAGCATGTGGTAATCTGCTCGTCTCCATTTTTAAAATCCTGACCCAAAACTTTAATGTGAGTTTTACAGCATTAAGTTCAGTTGATATTCTTCCACATTCTCTTCTGAGGACATATCCTGGTGTGAAGTTTGGTAAGTCTAAGAGACGACGAAGAAATGTATCTTGGGTATTATTGACTGTCTTCAGCTGGTTGATTGCCCACATTGGTGCCGCATATAGTAAAGTAGGAAGAACAATAGTGTCAAGAAGTTTCATCACTGAGGTAAAGGACTTTATTCGCGCCTTTGTAAGGATTCTCCAAAGTGCATTAATTGCATTCAGTGCTTTGTTTCTAAAGTATTGGGAAGCATATTGGGTCGAGATTTTTGTAGTCAGAGGGTAACCCAGATATGTATACTTAGCTACTATTGTCAGGGGTTGCTGACCCCAAAACCATGTCTCGGAACGAGCTGTTCTTCCACCGTTTCTAAACACCATTATTTTAGATTTATTTTGGTTTAACGTTAGGCAGTTATCTTCTAAGTACTTTTTAAGTAAGTTAATCTTCAATTGCAAATTTATTTTCGATTCTCCTAAGATCACTATGTCGTCTGCATACAGTAAAAGGTGTATAGTTCCATAATTCTCAAGATTTATGCCTGGCAATTCTGATTCATCGAACAGTGGTACCAGATCGTTTAGGAAGAGAATGAATAAATAAGGTGACAACGGCTCCCCCTGCAATACTCCCGCTTGTATTTTGATAGCCTCCGTGAAGGAACCCCGCCATCTGACTGTTGCCGTCATTTGGGTATAATAGTTCTTAATTAGTTTAATAAATCGGCAACTCAGACCATTTAATGCTAATTTTTTCCAAAGTAGATGGTGCGGCACGGTATCAAAGGCCTTCCTCAGGTCAATGAAGAAGGCATATAACTTTCCCCTTCTACGGCTAAGGGTCATTTGAATTAATGATACGAGCGTGAATATGTGGTCCTGACAAGAGTAGCCTTTTCTAAAACCAGCCTGATTTTCTGCCAAAATTGACTTTCTCTCCATCCAATCATTCAATCTTGTCTTCAAGATAGATGTAAATAATTTCGATAGGTTAGAAATCAGGGATATTCCTCTGTAATTTGACGGGTTGTCCGGATCTCCATTTTTAAAAATTGGGTGGATTATCGTTTTTGTCCATTGTTGAGGAACTTGGGATGTCCCTAAGATTTTATTAAATAAGTTCCTGAGATAAATTGTATGTTCTTCTAACAAATATTTAATCGCTTCGTTAGGAATTTCATCAAGTCCTGTAGCCTTATTTTTACCCAATTTGGAAATTTCCTTGGTGACCTCAGTTAGAGATATTTCACAATCTAATTCGGGGTCAATGTCCAATATCTCAAGTGGTAACTGTACAACTTTTGTTAAATTTGAACCAAGTAACTCCCGGTAGAAGACTTGCCAGTCTGCAGTAGAAATTTCACCTTGTAGGTTATTCCTATATTTAAGTGAATTAATAGTCTTCCAAAATTGGGAAGGATCTTTTACATTACTGAGGATAACTTGAATTTTGTCAGTATATTCCCTTTTTTTGAGCTTTAGGATAGCTGAATATTTCTTCTTACTCGACAAGTATGCAATTTTATCGGCCGAGATATTATGTTTTACGTATAATTTTAGATTTTGTTTCATTTCCTTTTTAGCCAAATAACAGTCTTTGTCGAACCATGGCTTAGATTTTATATTTTTTGTTTTTGCCTCCATCCGCGTCCCCGAGCGTAACATTGCTGTTTGAATTAAACCAGTAAAATTCTCAGCCTGAGTATCAATTGTGGAGTCCGCTGGATGTTCGGGAGTTAATTCTTTTAAAGTTTCTATATATGTTGGGATTTTATCTACTGACCAGGAAAATTTAATTTTGGCCTTAGGCTCCATGTAACGATTTTCAGTTTTATTATTAGGGCCGATAAACTTTAAAATTATTGGTAAGTGATCCGAATATGGCATACAACCAATTTCAAAATCTGCTATGTGTTCAAGCACCGCAGGTGAGACAATCGCCAGATCTAACACAGAAGAGCCTCTTCCGGAGATGAATGTAAATTTACCACTTTTATCATTAATGGATCTACCATTTATTATAGTTAAGTGATTTTTATCAAGAAATTCAATAAATATTTCCGCTTTGGCAGATTTTGTTAGGTCACAGGAATTTCGGGTGGTTGAAAAAAGGTTTGAAGTATCTATCAAATTATGGTAACCCCCCAGATTGCCAATACGGACATTCAGGTCGCCGACCAGTATTATTTCAAACCCGTTATATATCTTATTTTCCATCAAATGAAATAGTCGTCCAAGTTTTGTAGCATGCGTATCGTTTGGGGGTAGATATACGAATATTACGCAGATCGCTGGTGAGTCATTGTCTAAACTTGGATTGAGTGTGACTGCAATCCAAGAGGTTTCGATTTCAACATTGTCAATTTGGGGCAGTAGTTGTTTATTTATGCCGAGAATTATACCTCCGGAGCCTCTCCCTTTATCTGATGACTTTACAGCAGGTGATTGGTACATTCCGAAGTTCGCCAGATTCAAGTCGATATTGAAGTGGCACCAAGTTTCTGTAAGCGCGAACATCTCAAATTGTTTCAAATATTCGAACAGTGGAAAGAGAGAATTTATCCTAAAAAAGCCGTTTATATTCCAATACATGAATCGTTCGTTTTTAACTATGTCAACCATTGGTTTTATTTTTTTTATCTTAATTTTATTATGATTCAGATTTGTGCCCTTAAGTTGAATTTCTTTAATAGTATGAGTCTTGCTATGTGAAGTATGAGGAGTTTCTGTGAGTTGAGATTTGTTTCTCGATTGTACATCTTCATTTGTATGTATTTTATTACCTGAATATTTACATCTATTTACAGAGGTCCGCGGGTGTGCCTCTAGCTATATTGGTTCTCCTTTGGCATTCATCACCTGTCCCTCCACTACCATGTAGTTGATGCCGTTTAGGAGAAGTTTATTATCCCTCAACTTCGATCCTATACCTTTCTTGTAAAGTTCCTTTCTCTTTTCTATCAAGATTTTTCTCTGCTCTCTAATCTGGGGGCTGTAATCCCTGCTCATAAAAATATTGAGCATTCGAAGTTTGAATGAGTTCTTTAGGAGACTTATTCTGGACTCGTGATCAGGAACCTCGATCAGAATAGGCGCCTTTGGTCCCCTGCCCAGGCGATGACATTCGGCAATTACCACATCATCGGTAATCTGCATATCTTCCGCCATTAACTTCTTGACCTTTTGTAGCAGCAGTTCCCGACTGTCAGTCTCTGCTGATTCAATGCCGTATATTATTAAGTTGTTTTTTCGGGCTCGTCTCTCCAAAGCCTCCGCGCGTTCTTCCAGGTTCCTTATTTTTAGGGTATTGTGTGAAATTAACCTAGTGTTAGTCGCCAGTGCATCTGTGCACGAGGCCATAGATGTTTCAATTCCCGCCATTCTTCGCTCCCAAACCTCCATCTTCTGCTCAATATTAAGCAACCTTGCATCCATTTTCTCTCCCAATCTGTTCACTTCAGCCGAAAGGTTAATTATCAGTAGCTTTAAATCGTCCATTGGTGCCTGGTCTGGAGTTGAGTGAGGTATATTTGTCAATGTGGCCTGTCTTTTCGGCCCTGGATTTAGTTCTATACATCCAATTATCAATGAGGCCGTGATCACTTTTAGCCAGTAAGCCATCGAACAGTGCTTCAAAGTTACACCATCTCTATCCCTGTAATATTTCATCTTATTGAGTTTAGTCTTAAAATCGGCAAATTTTACCGTAAGCTCTATTGGCCTTGTTATGCAAATCACCATGTATAAAACAATCATCAAATATGCAATTTTTATTTGTGAAGTATTATATTTTGTTCATTCACATATTCACCAATAAGCTTTCTACATTTTTTTTGAAGGAAAAGTCTTCAACTTGAATTAATCAAAATTTAACCCTACTACACACAATTATGGTGTTCGCTTTATAATTTTATTATTAAATCATAAAACCATGTTTTTTTTTTCATTACAGCAATATGTAGAACTTCAGCTTTATAATAATAACTGAAACTATTAAAGCATAAATTATTATTTGTCAAATATAAAAATTTGAGTCCTATACTTTTCAATTTGTACATCAATGATATTCCACATATCCCACAATGCCGACTAGCTCTTTTCGCTGATGATACTGCCCTGTTATCCAGCTCGCGTTCCCCAGATATTTTAATTTCCCGCCTTCAAAACTATCTTGAAATCATTTGCAATTGGTGTGATAAATGGAAACTCAATCTGAATTCAAAGAAATCTCAAGCAATTATCTTTCCTCCACGAAATAGCTTCAAGTTCACACCCAGGACAAATCTTATAATTTACTCATCTCCCATAAATTGGACCCAGCAGGTCAAATATTTGGGAGTCACTTTCGATTCTAAACTGAAATTCACCAGCCACGTGAAGGATATAATAAGAAAATCTAAAATAGCCAAAGCCTCATTATCCAATATGTTCAGTTCAAAAAGTGGTTTATCTGTTAACCAAAATTTTACTTTATACAGAAGCTGTATTCTCCCTATAGTAACATACGCATTGCCTGTAGGGTTTAAATACATAACCTTGACTGATAGGATTTGTTTAAGAAGTACTATAAATGCCCCATTTAATCTATCAAATGCAATTTTAAAGCAGGACTTAAACCAGCCTAATATAGAAGAAATATACATATCCTCGACCCAGAAATTATATCTAAAACTCTCTACTTCCCAAAATCCAGCTATACAAGAATTGTTCCAATTTGATGGAGACCTCAATCCAAGACATAAAAGACCTGGACTTCACTCTACCTGAACTGTGACCTTCCAGTCAGTTCTGGAGGCCATTTTTTTAGAAATTCTTGATGCCTAACATCCACGACAAAGTGACTCGTGAGCTCTATGCTCGAATGGTACACTGTAAATTTGAGAGGAAATAAATAAATAAAATATAAAAATAATTTTTCATTGCTATTACTGCGTTTAAAAAATATTGGATGAATCTGGCTCATCAGTGGTAAACCCTCCCAGCGGTTTCGGCAGTTTAATCTAAAAAACTGCTTTTTCAATTCCTAATACTGTTTATAGATGTAAATTTTGCCTGGATGATATTGATCTAAAGAGACAAAGGTCGCCTCTCCTGTCAAAGACGACGTCTAGTTTTGACGTCTATTTTGACGGGAGATGCGACCTTTGTCTCTTTAGACTAATACTGTTTATTAAAAAATAATAATAAAATAGCAATAAACTATTATACAGAATATCGGTACTAAATAATTGGGTTATCAATGTATATCTTTGTTACAAATACCATTGTTAGAGGAAATAATGGCTTTTTTATTATCCCTAGTACTTGTAGTACAGGCCATGATAATCATGGTGGGTAGAAGTAGGCGACTACTTTTACTATAAGTGCACCACATGTCTACACAGGTGAAAAACAGTTCGACTTTTTCACTTACAAATGGGATTGTAAAACGACACTTGAAGTTATACCGCATGAGTTTCTTTTCAACGAAAATAAAGATTTTATTTCAAGGTGAAATATCGATTATTTCTATCCTTTTTGGATGAGGTTTTCTTGCCAAATTTTATTTTTCCGTTCTTCATTACTCTTCATAATTCACCCTTTCAAACCTCATCCAAAAAGGATAGAAATAGTCAATATTTCACCTTGAAATAGAATATTTATTTTCGCTGAAAAGAAACAACAACAAAAGCCTTTATTAGGCACACGTGCCATACAGGATTCTCCCGGTAGGACAAAATAAATAAATAACAAATTAGTATCGTAGTTATATACAAATATTGGGTATTGACCTCGACCAATTATCGAGTTGGATCCGGTGTCTGTGCTAAATATTTTGATTGAGCTGATTTCCAGTATTTATAAAAAGCGAATGCAAAGGGTCTGGAGGTTACGACTTTTGCCATTAAAACATAAGGCGAATGTTAAAAAGAAACTCATGCGGTGTAACTTCAAGTGTCGTTTTACTTACAAATGTGCCAGAGCCCTGCTTTTGATTACTTACACCTCACTGTTGGGGTTGGACTTTACCAAGAATCGGGGGGCCATTGGAGCATTCTTTTTAAATTAGAAAAAAAAGTGCCCAATGAGGGATTCGATCACGAGTCGTAGCGGTCTTAAAACCAACGGTTTAGACCAGGGATCGGCAAACCTTTGAGTCGGAAGAGTCAAAAATTACAATTTACAAAATTTCAAAGTTTTTTAGGGAGCCACAAAAAACTTTTCTTACCAAAAATAAAGAGTACTCACATAAATAATCACAAGGTAATAAGACCAAATCCAAATAAATAAATAGTGTGTGACGTTTCGGTAACAACGCTGTTACCGAAACATCACACACTATTTATTTATTTGGATTTGGTCTTATTACCTTGTGTTTATAATCTATAATCCAAATTGTGCCTTATCAATCACATAAATAATATTTACATATGGGACTATATAAAGAGCCACAGGTTCAGATCCAAAGAGCCGCCATGTGAGCCGCAGTTTGCCGACCTCTGGTTAAGACCACTTGTACCCCAGGTAAGGCCACCAGGAAGACTGTCCTACTAAAACCAGCTAAACGTCCTACCTTGGTGTGACCATCAACAGTACCTATTTACTCTGTATATAGGGGGGTCGATGGAAGGTTGGTTAAACCGTTTGCTTTTCGACCACTACGACCCTGGTTCGATTCCCGTACTGGACACTTTTTTTTAATTTAAAAAAATACTCCAATGGCCCACGATTCTTGCAAAAGTCCAACCCCCACCAGCGAGTACAAGTAACCAAACGGGGCTCTGGCACATTTGTAAGTGCAAAGTCGAACTACTTTTCATAAGTGTAGACATGTGGTGCGCTTACAGTAAAAGCAGTCGCTAACTACCCACCATGATTATCATGGCCTGTACCACGTGTACTAGGGATAATAAAAAAACTCTGTATATAAATTCTACTCTAAAGCTGCACCGTATGTTGTGCAGAAGGAAAGACAAGCACCACTCTATCAACATACTAAATAAGAAAGGTTTGTGTGTATTCGTACCTCAGATATCTCCACAACATATGGCAGAGAAACATATTTACATATGGCAGAGAAACATATTTACATACGGCAGACAGATATATTTACATACGGTAGACAGATATATTTACATATAGCAGACAAACATATTTACATATGGCAGACAGACAAATTTACATATAGCAGATAGACATATTTACATACGGCAGACAAACATATTTACATACAGCAGACAAACATATTTACATACGGCAGACATATATATTTACATATGGCGAACAGACATATTTACATATAGCATACATTTACACCGAGAGAACTTCTATTAGCTGCTGTACCGCGGCGAGATGCTGAGACAAAGTCAGGTGACTCTCGGCTTATTTTTGTAAGGAGTCGTCTGCAATTTTTAGCAAGCGTCTGCAGTCCCGCCGAGTTCCCACGACGTCCGGCAAGCTGATTGGTCATCTCATAAGTCTTCATTGTCTGGGCATGTTGGTGTTGTAAGCAGCCAGTGGGGAGGTTGTTCAAGGAAACATCGGCTGTTCTTGAGTTATTTACTTCCCGACCTTTCGGTGACTGCGTGTCACCTTCCTCAGCGACATCTACTTATAGTCACCAATTTTATAAAAATTGAATTCACCGAAGCGCGCGTCAAGAAATTAATAACTCAAGTACGATTAGATTGTATTCTCTTTTTTTATAAATAGATTTTGTGAGAAAATCTCTAAAATATTTATTCAAGTCCGTCAATGATCTATTGATCGAAAGCTTGCCAATATGCAAAAAAGTAACGCATCGTTTTTTATATAATCTGTTGGGATATTTTGATTCCTATTTACATATTGGTTGGAAATTATATTTAATGCCATCTATCTTTGAAGAAATGAAGTTATGATCTTTATTAGAACTCTTTTTATGGTTGTTTTTAAAAAAAGACAATTTTCTCTATATCCATTAAGCTAAAGAATGTAAAATAAATATTAGGTGGGTATGATTTATCAGAAGTGACCCTACCAGTGGTTTCGCCAGTTTTAATCAATTAGACGGTATTATAAGAGACTGTTGGACATATAGATTATGTATTTATTATGGACTAAAGGGTAATATATATTTTATTGAATATTTAGAATATTTTCTTTTGTGAATATTTGTTAGAATTACACTAGAGTATCTCGGACGCGTGCACCTAAATGTTAGGTGTTATGTAAATTTATTGTTTTGTCTTTAGCTTGAAAGATATGCAAATTTTAATGAGTAAAGTTTCAGTGTGGAAATGTGGATTGTGTCGTCCGTCTGACTGAACCTCCTTCAAGGTTTCATTGTGACATTTTTTCAATGGTCTCCACGTGGATCCATCGATTGTCAACTGTCAGACAACAGTTATTATTGATCTATGCAAATTTTTGACTATGCAGATATATTATGGTGATGTGGATGATTGGTGCAAATACCTCGAGATTTGCATAGTCTATTGGTTTACGGTTTGTTTATAGGGAGGCTTACTAAGGGTGTTAGTATCTGAACTGAGATACCTCATCTTTAAAGGAGGACTTATAATGATGACTACTATAATAATTCTAATCATCTATAAAAGCAAAAATCACCTCTCCTGTCAAAATAGAAGTCAAAACTAGAGGCCATCTATTGACCTTCACCGCAAACTAGCGGCCTCAGGTCGGTGACAAAACCACAACACCAGCTCTGCCAAACTAAGAAAAATAGAGACCATGGTTTCGGGCTAATGGCCCACGTCAGTCCAGGGTAGGTCAGACTTTATACCATGAGATCCACAAGGGATCAAGATGAAATCTTCACAATCTTCTAAAGAGGTGTTTAGCTGACAAAATGGCTGGGCTAAATCAATGGCTAAAATATAGATGGATTTTTTTTTCCGGGATATAAATTTTGATGGGAGAGGTAACCTTTGTTTTTATATATTAATTTCCTCTCTGAAAAATTTCTATTTCATGCCAATGATATTGATGCCAACAATTTTACTATGATAATAAAAACAATAAAGATATTATAAAGGACTGCGGCGTATGATTATAAAGTAATACTTAAAGTTGCACCGCATAAGTTTCTTTTCTGTGATAAATCAATATTTATTTCAAAGAGAAATATCTACTATTTCTAACTTTTTTTGGATGACGTATGAAAGGGTGAAAATATGAAGAGTGATGGTCTATATATAATTGGATGACGTATGAAAGGGTGAAAATATGAAGAGTAATGGCGAACGGAAAAATAAAAGTTTCCATACGTCATCCAATTATATATAGAACATCACTCTTCATATTTTCACCCTTTCATCCATCATCCAAAAAAGTTAGAAATAGTAGATATTTCTCTTTGAAATAAATATTGATTTATCACAGAAAAGAAACTTATGCGGTGCAACTTCAAGTATTACTTTATAATAAAGATATTATAAACAAAACTGTATGATGTTATCAAAAATTGAAACTATAATAGACGCGTATGATTCTTTGTAAAAATTAACCAATTTTCTACTGCCCTTTACTGTAATGATAAATTAGTGGGAGGGCCTGGCTCATCAGTGGTGAACACTCCCAGCGGTTTCACTACCGATGAGCTAGGTCCTCCCATTAATTTTTCCATTGCAGTAAGGACAGTAGAAATAGTTTTATTTTTAAAAAGAATCATACGTGTCTATAATAGTTTCGAATTTTGTTAACAGATGGCGCGCTAATGCATCATAATATAGTTCAATATTCTGAAAATAGAGCAATCCATATTGTTTATTTATTGAATCCAAGATGTGCCCTTTATAAACAAATAGTTCAATATGTCGCGAGAGGTAACTGAACTGAGAAAGGAATGACTACCGAAAGCTTCTTTTCTATATAATTATAAAAATTCAACTATAAATAATGAAATAAAAATTATCTTTATTAATAGTAATTCTTTAAAAAATGATTCAAATATAAAAAAAAAAGAAAAAAAACATTCAGATGATTACGACAGATTTCAGTCAATGTGTGTTACTTAATTACATATTGCCAAGCTTTTGTATAAAAGATCTTCAACAAGCTTTTCTAGCTTCTTTATGGATACATTTAAGATAGTTTAAAGATGGAGGTTGTCTGGCCGGCATTCATATTGGTTTATAAAATATACACTTGGGTTAGTTAAAGTTTTATGTTCTCAAAGTTTCGAAAAAAATATTTTGTCTTTGTCAGGAGAAATAAATAAAAAATAAAGCATTTGGCAAGGCGTTAAAAATTGTTCCGAGGTTGCAAGGGCGTTCTCACGCGATTCTCACCAAAAAAAAATAATAATAAAACTTTAATTGGCCGAAGTGTCTATTTTTTTAAAGAAACATTCATATAAGTGAAATATGTAAATAAATAATTTCTATTCCGATATATTTGTTTTTCAAACAGAAATAATGTAATATATTTTTATCTTAATATATAATAGGTATTTAAACTATGTAAATAATAATGTGTATATATAAAAAAAAATGTATTGACGTGATACTCCTGTTGAAGGACTGACAAGTCCGAAAGCTTGAAAATAAAAAGTTGCATAATAAACTTAACCCTGGAAGCTTTATTTATTTTATAATATTATGATATACGGAATGTTTTTTTAAGTTAACAGATCGCTCCAAGAAGCGGGGATGTAAAATAAACACCAACCTGAAGAAACCCGGAACGCCGGTAGTTGTGTGGCGAGATTGTAGGACCCCCATTTCTGGACTGGCCACTGACCTACAATGGGAACATCCTTCACCTATCGATGGAGACTTGGAGACGCCATAGATGACTTTCTTAACTAACCGCTCAGAGATGTCCAATAAACGTTGGTTGATCAGCTAAATAAGCAAAATTCCTTCAATACATCTATTGAACACGCAAACACAATTGTTTTTTTGCTTATCCCTAGTACATGGGGTACAGGCCATGATAATCATGGTGGGTAGTTAGTGCTACTTTTACTGTAAGTGCACCACATGTCTACACATATGAAAAGCAGTTCGACTTTGCACTTACAAATGTGCCATAGACCCGTTTGGTTACTTGCACTCGCTGGTGGGGTTGGACTTTTACAAGAATCGGGGGCCATTGGAGCATTTTTTTTTTTAAACATAAAAAGTGTCCAATGCGGGAATCGAAACCGGGTCGTACCAGTCAAAAACCAACGGTTTAGACCATCCTTCCACTGACCCCCCAAACACAGTTGTTGTTAAGAGAAAGGTATCTCTTGATCGTTCAATTAAAAAGTTGCTGATGGCTTGCTCCATCTATCGGAATAAATCTCAATGATTCGTTGATTTTTTTTATATAATTCCATAATTCTATGAAAAATAGACACTTCGGCCAGTTAGAGTTTTTTATTAAGAGAAAGGCATCTCCTGATGGTGCAATTAAAAAGTTACTGATGGTTTGCGCCATCTATCGGAATAAATCTCAATGATTCGTTGATTTTTTAAAAATTATTCCATAATTCTATGAAAAATAGACACTTCGGCCAGTTAGAGTTTTTTTAATTTTCTCAACGTTTCGACAACGTGTCGTCATGATAAAGACAAAATATTTTTGTTAAAACGTTGAGAAAAATAAAAAAACTCTAACTGGCCGAAATGTCTATTTTTCATAGAATTATGAATGCCGCCGGCCAGGCAGCCTCTATCTTTAAGATATTCCATAATTGGCCAGATGAGGCCCAACTACCCGAAACACGTGTACATGGTTAACTTTTCCTTGATTAATCAAGAATGGGTATTTTTGACCTATTCTGTAATAATTAAAAATCAACGAATAGTTGAGATATTTATTCCGATAGATGGTGCAATCCATCAGTAACTTTTAGTTGACAATTTTTTTTTTTTTGACAATTAAACAACTTTATTGACATCTCGTCAATCTTTACACTCAAAGGGAGTTATAAGGTAATAATAATGGTAGGAATGAAGAGAGATATATACAATCGACGTAGCCCTCTCCGAGGGCACGTCCGGATCAGGAGCTTAAAGCCGCCTTGAATCTAGACAGATCCCTGCCATTTGGGGAGTTCATGTTCGGAACATGTTTGATGATAATGTCGAAGAATTTGTCGAGAAGAATCTTGTCTTCAGGCGTGAGTAGCACGAGGAGATGCTCCGTTTCTTCTTCGTAATAGACCGCGATATCCATCCTGACCACCTTGTTATATATGGAGTGCAGGAATTCTCGATCCTTCAATCGGATGAGTAACTTTTCTATGTCCACATGGCCCTCAGGAATTTTCTTCATTTATTTACTTGATCCCAATACAATTTCACTTTTGTTTTTGACGTTTCGAACATCCACTGATGGAAAGTTTATTAGTAAAAAAATGTCCTTTGGCTATCTATTTTACAGTATCTATCGACAATGGACAATATTTTACTAATGAAATCAACTATCCAATGTCATTTACTACGTTAACTCTCAGATAAACACCTTTCAGAACTGAGTCAAGCAATACAAGGAAATCAAATAAAGTAAAGCACGAAGGAAGATGAGTTTCTTTTTAATAAAACACGAGCGAGCTATCGGGCACACGCCCTTCTACTGGCAAAAAGAGCTAAGAGATTCAAAGAGATACAAGTCTATTTATACTATGGTAAGCAATATTTTAGCATATTTACATTTTTTCTTATTTTAGCCAGTAGAAGGGCGTGTAGCCCGAAAGCTCGCTCGTGTTTTATTTAAAAAAAAACTCATCTTCCTTCGTGCTTTACTTTATTTGATTATCTAAATAGGAAGAGTTCTATCGCTTAATACAAGGAAAGTTTTTCAAAGGGCTTCATGATCGTTGATGTTTCTGCAATGATAAAAGTGCAATTAAATGAGAGGGTTTGGCTAATCAGTGGTGAACCCTCTCAGTGGTTTCACCAAATTAATCTCTAGACCTCTCTACTGTTGTATAAATTTTCTTATATACCCTGTATTTACTAAGGAAGACAGGGAGAAAAGAAGTCAGTGGACAAGTAGGTAACACCCTCGATTCCCGACAGTCATGAACCGGGATTGAATCCTGCGTTAACATTTTGTTTAATATGTGAATAACCTTCATTGTTGTAAATATCATAAACTAGGTTGTTCTTGTTGAGCGGTAACTAATAAAGTGATTTTGGAACTTTGGAAGGAAGACAGGGGGTGTTCATACTCACCTTTTCCGCGGATCACCACCCAGCCCCACTGATACATCCCGGCTCTCCTGGCCTCACCCGGCGATGGCCACCCATCCCCTCCAACAGTCAAATGTACATAGTGCTTTGTAAATATTCCGCTTTATGTGTCCATTGGGGCTCAAAAATCATCCATTCTGGTTAGCAGCCCCGTACAAAAAAAAAAGATATTTCCTGCAGGGAGTGTTTAAGGAACCTATGGACATGAGCTTATTGCGATAAGGTCTATAGAGATAATATTTGATATGTGAAAAAAAAAAAACACATTGCCAAAATTATTTATTACAAATTTTAAAAATAGATGTCAATTTAATTCATAAATGTATAATTTGCTAATAATAGCTTTAATATGAAACCATGTTTGTGGAAGACCATTGCTCGATGCAAATTCTTGTAATTATATGTATATACCTCTACAGACCTATAGGGATCTTCGGGCATGACCTGGAGGATGACGCCTTGGCCATCATGACATCTGCCAAGACCCGCATATACAAATACTTCCTGGGCCTGGAGATGCGGGGAGTCCAAGAAGACCCCCTCCTGGTCTGGAGGAGGACTTTATCAAGATGGTGGAGCCTCCCTAGCTCCTTAAATCATTGTATATTCTCATCATTTATTCATTTATATTATCATAATTTTTTTTTGTAAAAATTGACTGATTGTCAATAAAATCGTTTCAAATGTCTACAGACCTATAAGCTTATGTCCGTAGGTTAACTAAGCTGCATTCCATAGTAAATACAGGGTATATAATAAAACCAATACAATAGTAGAACTGTCTGTAGATTAATTTGGCGAAACCGCTACGCCAAGACCTCTAATTCAATAATTTTTATCATTGCAGTGTAAGGTCTGTAGAGATAATATTTAAAATGTGAAGAAAAAAAAACATTTTGCAAAAAATATAAGATTGCAATTTTAACTATAGATGTTAATTACCAGAAATCTCTTTCTTTTGTACACAGTTCTCTTTGTTCTCGGTAAGATTTAAGAGCTTCTTTTGTCCTTAGAATGTTTAAACTCTTACATAAATTTATTTTTATCTTCTCTTTTAATAATAAAATGATAAATGAACAATTTTGATGTAAATATTTGATGATTTTTTTCTCTCTCTTTCTCCTTGTTAATATCATATGACAATTCTTTATGGCCTAATTTTGATATAAATATATATATTGAAATATTGAAAAATTAAATAGATGGAAATTGAATTTTAAATGTAAACTTGGGTAACTTTCCTTGTTGTTGAAATATTTAACCTAAAGATATTGAAGAGAACAATACATAATTTGGATCTTCCAAAATCAAAACTGTATAGATGCCTGATAACTATGTATACATTTATCATTGTTGTATATTCCTTTTTTCAGTGAAAGCAGATGCTAAATACCCACCATGATTATCATGGCATACTTGGGATAAGTAACACCACCATATATTGAGGATTAACCGCTAAGATTTTACATCCCGACTATAGACAACCCTTGATCCATCCATGTATAAAACTTTAATTAAAATGGCATATATTGTATTATATATTGATCCAATATATGCCTTTTTAATTAAAGATTCATTTATGGATTGCTCTATTTTCAAAATATATAAAACTGTATAGATGTTTGATATATATTACTTTGTTCTATATTCCTTTGCCACTTGTACCAATCTATATTTCTGTCTCAACACTACTAATTATTGTTCTTTAAGGAACTGCTTGTTCTCTATTGCTTGTATATAGGTTTATGTCATTTCTTTCTTCTTTCCCCTTATTTGATGCATTGTAAATAATATAATTGCCTTATTCTGTCTGTGTGAAGTTCACGGATAGATTTTGGTCAGAATGGATAAAATAAAAAAAGTGTCAAGGGATGGGAATCGAACCCACGACCTTCCGCTTACCGGGCAGATGCCATGACCACTAGGCTACCCTGGACATATTTTTCCGTTCATAAAGTTAATATATGAAGTTTGGAACGGGACGTTTCACAAGAGTGACATCCATGGCGCCAATTTATAATTGTAATGAATAGTATTTGAATTAAAACGTTTTTAAAATATATACGCACTCGGGTAAAACCCGGGCGTTGCCCGGGCCATTCGTCTAGTTGTAAATAACTGATTATTGTTACTATTACTGTTATTTATGTTTATACCGTCTTCTATAAAATAATAATAGAGACAAGGGGGTCGGTGGAAGGCTGGTTAAACCGTTTGGTTTTAGACCACTAGGACCCGGGTTCGATTCCCGCATTGGACACTTTTTTCTGATAAAAAAAAAATGCTCCAATGGCCCCCGATTCTTGCAAAAGTCCAACCCCACCAGCGAGTGCAAGTAACCAAACGGGGCTCTGGCACATTTGTAAGTGCAAAGTCGAACTGCTTTTCACATGTGTAGACATGTGGTGCGCTTACAGTAAAAGCAGTCGCTAACTACCCACCATGATTATCATGGCCTGTGCCACGTGTACTAGGAATAAAAAAATAAATATAAAAAAATAATAATAATAGAGACAGTAGCAATGCGTTTCTTTATTCGTGCAAAGTACAAGCTTTCGGATATTTATAATCTTTCTACAGGCATAGCTATAAATTTCTCTCAACTTTTCTCTTTTAATACCCTTATTGAGGTCTTCTTCTCAATATAGATGCTGTCTCTCTTTACCTTGAGAGACAACCTAGTGTCCAGCTACTTGACCAGCTCGGTAACTCCAAGGAAAAGGACCTAAGGACAACTACCAAACGTCCAAAACTTATCCAGAATCTCATTTTTATTGAAAAACACGCTCAATTTATACATTAAAGAAATTTACATACTAATTTATACATTAAAAGAAATTTACATACTTTTTCTCTTAGTTTTTTAAGTTACAAATATATTTGCATAAAGTTGACTACTCTAGTAGTCGTAACAACCCTCTTCTACTCGGAGAATCTGTATAAGACCAAAAGATCTTGTTGTTGTTGTTGATGGTGATTTTCCAAAATGAGAGATTCCCAAGAGAGTTGGACACCAATATTTATTCGACTTACAAAAGGCTTACAAAAAACCAATAAAGATCTACAAATATTTTTTAAAATGGGAGTAAAAAATGAAAAAATATTGAGAAATAATATTATATATATATATACAAAATCCTTTGTGAGAGAGGGAGGGTATCAAAATACACAAAATATAATAAATTTCAATGATTAAAAAACCAAATATATTTTCTTATAAATAAAAAAAGAGATTAAATATGTAAATAAATTAAATTTTATTTATTCGTACATTTCGGTAGAAATGCCATCAATACTCTATTCCTGAGAGGTATATGTATGTACGGGATATATGCATATATGTATGTACGGGGTATATGCATATATGTATGTACGGGATATATGTATGTACGGGATATATGCATTTATGAATGTACGGGATATATGCATATATGTATGTACGGGGTATATGCATATATGTATGTACGGGATATATGCATATATGAATGTACGGAATATATGCATATATGTATGTACGGGATATATGCATATATGAATGTACGGGATATATGCATATATGTATGTACGGGATATATGCATATATGTATGTACGGGATATATGCATATATGTATGTACGGGATATATGCATTTATGAATGTACGGGATATATGCATATATGTATGTACGGGATATATGCATATATGTATGTACGGGATATATGCATATATGTATGTACGGGGGGTGAGTTAGAAAGGTCTCTCATTCTTTTTTTAACCGTTTAGCGTTTAGTTTTTGAAACTTTTTAAATAAAACTTCTTAAATTAAAAACCATTGTTATACCAAAATCTCCATTAAGCATATACACTCATGTTGTTAATATCTATAAATAGAATTCACTATTTCAATTGGCTTACATCTTTCAAAGTCCAGTTAACTACCTCAACATGGCGGTGACAGGACAGTGTACTCCTGGTAGAGCCACCATGTCCTACTAAGCCCAGCTACCTTGGTGCGATCCTCAACAGGAAACATCCAATTACTTTTTATGAGGAGATAAGCATCAAAAGACCAATTGGCTTACCAGTTTTAAGTTAAAGTAAAAAACTGATTTTTCATAACAAAGCACCAAAGCTATTTAGGAATGGAGACCTTCATAACACAACACCCTTACACATCAAATTACATACCGACAGGTTCAAGTTGCATAGAAACAGCTAATACTCTGTTCTGTTGTTTGGAAATATGCAAATAAGGTATACATCTTATTTCCCTATATACGTAGCAACTCTGGCCAAGTTACGATACATTATTATTGACATATATATGGTAGATTAAACTGACGAAACTGCTGAGAGGGTTCACCACTGATGAGCCAGGCCCTCTCATTAATCTTTCCATTGCAGAAAGGGCAGTAGAAATTGTTTAATATCAAAAAGAATCTCACGCCTTTAAAATAGTTTCGAATTTTGACATATATATGTATGCAACAGGAACATTCCTACTTGGTTAATCAGACAATATGCAAATAGAGATGTTCCGCAATATCAACCTCATCTATGCAACTTTACCATATCTGCATATACACACAAAGCCATATATATATATAAACAAGAATGTAATATATTTTTTAATTATCATAAAAACATTATAAAATCACTATAAATATATAGGAAGTATATATAAAAGTAAAAAAGAGTATAAAAACGGTAGTAAAAAAGTAGACAATACTGTTATGTCGTGGGGAAGTTTGATTGCAGTAGGAGAGTCAATATGACCCAGAAATTGGTGTCAGTTGGGTTATAAAATTTTGAGGTGTTTTCATAGGTCTAGGTTAAGTTATTGGGGGTATAGGTGCAAGCGTATTGATAGAATATATCGCTTTATAACATGATATAGAGAGGTGTATATTGAGATATATTGTTTATTTATCGTGTGTATATAACCTGCTGTAAATATGTAAATAATTAATAAAAAATGAGTAAAAAATTTGGGTGGAAAAAAGAGATTTTTTAAAAAATACTATATAAATATATATAACAATAAAAAAAGTACAAAAAAATAAAAAAGGTAATAAATAGTATATATATATATTTAAAAATCCGTGTATTTCTAAGTACAATATTAGAAAAAAATGTAGAGAAGAGATAAAAAATTGTATTTCTCTAAAAAATTTTAAAAAGCGTCCATTTAAAAAAAAAGAAAGCAGACATCAAAAATTGCAACGTCTGTACTCTATATGAGAAAAAATTCTTATAAAAAATTCTGAGCAAATTGTAAAGAGATTGTTCGTGGCAATAAAATGAGCACCCATTTTTTTTTTAGGGAGAGGTAAAATCTAGGAAGTTTACCCTATCCTAAAGTAAAAACCCACGGACAAAAACCTAAGCTAGATTGCTACATCTGAAAAAACCATCACCCAGTTGAGATGAAATACGTAAAAAAAAAAAACGGCAGTTGGTAGCTGGTATCATCCAAAGTCGAACTTTTCGTCCCATCCAATCATCAGCGGAATGCATCCAAGAAAATATTTCATGAGGACCACAGAAGAGAAAAACCTCCAAAATTCCATCAAAAACAATCACAAAAGGAAAATGGAGAGAAAAGGAGAAAAGATTAGAGAAAATTCCATCAATTCCTTAATCAACCTTATTATAAACATTTGCTTTCAGAGAAGAGAAGAAAAGGAGAGGAAAGAGATAAAAAGAGGGAAAAAATATAAATAAACTGTTGAGTGCTGTTTTTTCAGTTCATTTTAGCGTAGCGTGGATAGAGACCGCTGTTGAACCAAAGTGGACAATGGTCATATGGAGCCGGTTTGGAAACAGGTGAGCTTGAGCCGAAGAGATTAACTTGAGGATGAGGTACCAGAGCATAGGCATCAGTATGAGGACGCCCATGATGAGCGAAGTTGAAGAAGATTTCTTGCATGGAGCGTTGGTACTGTCGATCAGAATCGGCGAGGGTTGGGATGTAGCTGTCAAGAAGACCAAAGATAGCGAGGATATCCAGACCATGCACGGGCATCTTGACCGGTGCCAGATCTTCAGCCAGGAGGATGGGCTGACTGGGCACAAAGTCGCTCACGTAGGAGTAGATATCAGCCAGGCTGTGGTTGTGGAGCGACAGAAGTTTCTGGACCGGACAGATGGATCGCAGATCTGACACCTGAACACACAGAGATTATAACATAACAAGATTATAGAGATAGAAACTTTTGCCAGAAGGAATATGATCGATAAATATTGCTATATGGATGACAAGATACCAGAGTAAAGTTGGGAAAAGAGGGGTCGACTCTAGCTACCCCCGCTGCCATGAAACAGCATTCCTGTGTGGGGGAGGACAGAGTCTGGTTACATCTGCGGTGAGGAGAAGACGTGGCGACTTGCCTCCGGGCGTGTGAATGATCCTACAAGACGGTGCCAGGAGAGACTGACATCGGAGCGACCTACAAGACGGTGTAGTCCAGGCTGCATGTGTATAGTGTGGAGCGGAACGCTTCACAAGAGGACATCCACGGCGACAAAGATTCTTCTGACGGGGAGGTCGAAGACAAGTCCCATTGTTGTATTCCTTCTGTTAAGTGAGCTACAATAAAGCGCTAACTTTAGCTGCAATCCCTTCGAACTCACATCTTTGTGGAATCCTGATTAGGCAAAGTACACGAATAGCGTCTGGGTACAACGTAACAATATAAAGGTCGCCTCTCCCGTCAAAATAAACGACAAAACTAGACGCCATCGTCACAACTGACCGTCGTCACAAAACTAACGGACTCAGGTCGTTGACGAAGCCACAACATTTACCATAGATAGGCCCATAGATACTCTACCAGCTAAACACCTCTTTAACAGATTGTAAATATTCCATTTAATCCTATGTGGATCTAGCTACTGGGTCACTAGATTAGCTGTGATTGATGTCACTAACGATCAAATTGGATAATATTTGTCCATATATTTGAAAAGAAGGCGATAAAAACGTGGTGATTTTCTTTTAATTGTAAAAAAACAAGCTTTCAGGCAAGAATGCCCTTCTTCAGGTTACAACTTGGAAATATTTTAAAACTATGGATATGAAAGATAGCCAAATAAAGTAGGTAAATAGTTCAGCTGGGGGGATTGGCGAGGTAAAACACGGAGTATTGGGGTGGGAGGTCGATTTTTCGGTTGAAACTGGGCGTGCAGTTCGAGACCAAAGATTCAAGGACTAGGCGCTGATACTTGTTCCCGACGCCCTTGTAAACGCATACAGCGCTGTCCAAATTGAACGAGTGGCGAAATTCTGTGATGTGTTGGCATAAGAGAAACTTGCGGTCTAGACTTGATGGACTAAAAACAACAATGCAAAATATTTTCTTAATTTGAAATAATTTGGCCATTTTTACTTGTAATAAAGGCTTTAAAACTTTTCAATATATCTATTTTACAAGTTAAAAACCAACCCATGATTTTGCCCCCCGTCCCCTTACATGTAAATCTCATTAAATAAAGTCCGCCCTAGACAGACAAGAGCCATTAGCCTTGAACCATAGTCTCTAGGTGGACGCTTCTCAGTTTACCAAAGCTGGTGTTGTGGCTTTGTTACTGACGTGAGTCCACTAGTTTTGCAGAAACGGTCAATAAATGACATCTAGTTTTGACATTTATTTTGAAGGGAGAGGTGACCTTTGCATTTATATCGATATTATAAAGTATTTAATACAAAATTGCGATATTCATTTAACAAGCGTATCCCCTCATCGTAACAAAATACATTAAAAACATTGTTATTCGTTTTTATGTACTCCTATAGATGATCAGAAATATCGAAAAGCTTGAGATTACATTAACAAAAATGAACAGAAACTCATTTCCAGAAAAACTTGTTGTATTATTTCATCTATATACAGGGGGGTCGGTGGAAGGATGGTCTAAACCGTTGGTTTTCGACCGCTACGACCCGGGTTCGATTCCCGCATTGGGAACTTTTTTATGATTAAAAAAACAATGCTCCAATGGCTCCTGATTCTTACAAAAGTGCAACCCCACCAGCGAGTGCAAGTAACCAAACTGGGCTCTGGCACATTTGTAAGTGCAAAGTTGAACAGCTTTTCACATGTGTAGACATGTGGTACATTTACAGTAAAAGCAGTCGCCTACTTCTACCCACCATGAGTACAATGGTCTGTACTATGTGTACTAGGGATAAGCAAATAAGAAGATCTATATCCATAGGATATTTAAATCAAATTGTTAGGTAGCGGAACGAGAATACTAGGAAGGTCCGCCACTTTCATATAACAATTTAAGTGTTCTGTCCAAGTTGATCCTCTCTACCTACTTTGCTGGAAAAATCGGAGATAAACTTCGTAAAACTATTTAATAGGCTCACTAATTGATTGCCCTAATATTTCAAAGAAGGAAAGTAAACAATTAAAACAGTTAAAGCCAAAAGAACTAAAACAAGGAGAGCGACAGTCCCAGCTGCTCACTCGAAGCGCGCAAAGCCTCGTCTTCTTGGGGACTCCTTCGGCACTTGATGTTATCCTAGTTTTTATAGGAAACGAGCTGTACCTAATTTTAATCTGTGGAAGTTGATTTGCATAGACCCTTTCCTAAAGCCTAGTTTGTATAAAGTCTTCTTTCTTTTAATCTTGCAAAATTTGCCTAGGCTTTCTTACACAAATGATAAGAAACAATATCACACAAGTGTTGCAGGATGTGTAAACTCACCATAGTATGGAACTGGTGCAGCGGGGTGGAGGTATTTGACATGTAGAGGGACAATGCTGACTCAGTCAGGTTGGCATCCAGAGTGTCCAGTCTCTCAGTGACATATGACATGAATTCGGTCCAGTTCCAACGGTCACCTGTCGCACTGGCTTCAGAGACTCCTGTCTCGGCGGCCATGTTGCCTGGACAAAATCATCACTCAACATGACGTGACAACACCACTAACTCGGACATCAAAAACTGTGAACTTACAAAACAAAACCATTATTTATGTATTTCAATTTAAAGCGCTATGTCCCCCTAGGGACACTTGCGCTGTCATACATGTATGTTTTTACATTTGTCTATACATATATTTATGTCATAAAAAAAACGTATATTCTATTTACGTTACCAATTCATGCAGTCGTGGATGGTAAAAAATGAATAATAACTTTTATCCTAAAAACTATATTTATTTTTTTGATTATATTTCAAAAGCAAACAGTTTTTTTTTTTTTTGCATACATAGACAACTAACTACGTTATTATTATTAAAGAAAAAAACAAATTAGGTTATATTCTTTTTGTTTAGGATTCCTTTACATTTTAAAAATTAACTCTGTGTTTAGTTCTTATTTTTACTTTCATTATTTAAATTATAATTTTAGTTATATCATTAAAACAATTTTAATAAATATTATGGTTATGATTATAAAATTTTAATTATATTAATGAATAATAAAAATCATATTTTTATTATGTCATATATATATATAATAATAGGCCGTATAGAATAGTCATATGATATTAACAAGGAGAAAGAGAGAAATATATAAAAAAAAACATTGCCATCAAATATTTACAACAAAACTGTTCAATTATCATTATTATTAAAAGAGAAGATTAAAAAAAATATTTTTAAGAGTAGTTTAAACTATAAAAAAAACATTATAAAACCCCGAATTTTTTCTTTTTGGAAAATAAAACAAACTTCTCTATCTCTCTCAAACTATACTTACTACGATTTAAAAAATAATAAAAAGGCCTGGCTCATCAACGGAGAACCCTTCCAGCGGTTTCGCCAGTTTTATCTATCACATCGCTATAAGCTTGCATAAAAGCAATGAATTATGAATGATAAAGCTAGAATTTTCTTTTCGAGTACCAGATATATATAAGATGAATATAAACCTCAATAAAAATATTAGATACACATACCAAACACTAATTTTATTTTTTTTACAAATAAAACTAAATGTTTTCTGTCCTTAATGCAATGAAAATTTATGGAAGGACCTGGATCATCAGTAGGGGACCCTCCCAGCGGTTTCGCCGGTTTAATCGACCGATTTTAGAACTTTAATACTGTATTGGATCATTCTGCTTATATATGCAACAGTGTATGATTGAATCTTAGTTATAAGTATTTAAGTAAACTATGGACATAAGCTTTTAGGACAATAGAATTATATATAAATATTTGCATGGAACAATGCTCTTTCACAAACAATAAGGACGAAGCCAGTTAGACATAAATCAATTATAGGACAATAACACGCCACCTATAGGTGGGAAAGACAAACATTAAGTGTGGACATCTTGAGTTGACAATGTCAACCATCACATCGACCTGTCCACACTGTGGGAAGTCATTCTCTCAGTTGGTGGGGTATTGAGTATGTAAATACATAATATGTAAATATATATATATATATATATATGCAACACTCATGGGCCAAACTTAAGGTATCGGAAAGTTTTTGATGTCGCTAGTCGTCTGTTTTTTTTTAAGGAGACAGAGTCACACTTAGTTATCTCGTGTGTCTTCAATAAAGGTCACTGTAATATCTTTCAGAGTTATTGTCCAGATATACATGCTAAAAGGTACAACTTCCTTAAGTTTTGTCCATGAGTGTATATTGGTTATCTCGTGTGTCTTCAATAAAGGTCACTGTAATATATTTCAGAGTTATTGTCCAGATATACATGCTAAAAGGTACAACTTCCTTAAGTTTTGTCCATGAGTGTATATATAAAGTGTGTCTATGGGAAGAACTAGATACCAATGATTGAGATGTACAACATTGATACCAAGTATTGTCAAATACTGTAAGGTGATAAAACATGGGACTCACCAAAGACAATGGGCATGGGGTTCTGTTCCTGTTTCTCCCAGATGTTGAAGATGGTGTCGTGGAGGATGGAACCTGTGCCACAGCCACACTTTAGACATATACACTTTTATTGTCTAATATGTAAATAGATACAAAACATTTATATTTACATATTGCGGCGCCTGAGGGAATC
>CP092883.1:4646623-4667157 GCA_030710605.1 Cordylochernes scorpioides | reverse complement strand
GATCTCGTGTTCTTCGACTTCAATCCCCATCTGGACGTACGTACAGTCATTGCTTCAACTATTTGTGGTGGTGGCAGAGGTGCCATATTCATTGTACATCATGCACGTATATATTGAATAATAAAAAGGCATATATTGGCAAATAAATCCTTTTTATTCAATCCAATATATGTCTTTTTTATTATCTAATGATTGAAATATGGATTGCTCTATTTTCAGAACACATATAAATATATATAAAGTAGAATCTCCCTTTAGCGGACACCTTTCTACAAAAGACAGTTTTCATTTGCAAAATTACAATTTTTACTATTTAGTAAATCTCTGGTAAGAGGACACCTCTCCCTAAAGAACACTTTGGCTATGTAACTAGGTGTTGTCCTTTACAGAGAGGTAGTTGTACTGTAGCAATTCTCCAGTAAGAGGACATATCTCCCTAAATGAAACTTTAGCTCTGAAATTAAGTGTTCTTTACAGGGAGGTTCTACTGTATCAATTCTCCAGTAAGAGGACACCTCTCCCTAAAGGACACTTTGGCTCTGTAACTAGGTGTTGTCCTTTACAGGGAGGTAGTTCTACTGTAGTAACTCTCTGGTAAGAGGACATCTCTCCCTAAAGAACACTTTGGCTCTGTAACTAGGTGTTGTCCTTTACAGAGAGGTAGTTCTACTGTATCAATTCTCCAGTAAGAAGAAACCGCTCCCTAAAGGACACTTTGTCTCTGTAACTAGGTGTTGTCCTTTACAGAAAGGTAGTTCTACTGTATCAATTCTCCAGTAAGAGGACATCTCTCCCTAAATGACACTTTGGCTCTGTAACTAGGTGTTGTCCTTTACAGAAAGGTAGTTCTACTGTATCAATTCTCCAGTAAGAGGACATCTCTCCCTAAAGGACATTTTGGCTATGTAACTAGGTGTTGTCCTTTACAGGGAGGTAGTTCTACTGTAGTAACTCTCTGGTAAGAGGATACCTCTCCATAAAGAACACTTTGGCTTTGTAACTAGGTGTTGTGCTTTACAGGGAGGTAGTTCTACTGTAGTAACTCTCTGGTAAGAGGATACCTCTCCATAAAGAACACTTTGGCTTTGTAACTAGGTGTTGTCCTTTACAGGGAAGTTCTACTGTATCAATTCTCCAGTAAGAGGACATCTCTCCCTAAATGACACTTTGACTCTGTAACTAGGTGTTGTCCTTTACAGGGAAGTTCTACTGTATCAATTCTCCAGTAAGAGGACATCTCTCCCTAAATGACACTTTGACTCTGTAACTAGGTGTTGTCCTTTACAGGGAAGTTCTACTGTATCAATTCTCCAGTAAGAGGACACTATGGCTCTACAATTAGGTGTTGTCCTTTACAGGGAGGTAGTTCTACTGTATATAATCATCATTTTAAAACAGTACAGACTGTTGACTTTTGCATGTATTGACAAGATGTCAATAACATTATGTTAATTGTCTATATCTTTCTATAGACTATACTAGACCAAAGACACAAAATGATCTTAAACACAAAGCAACACGTCATCTATATAAGCGGTATGAAATCATTATATATATTATCATGATTTTTTCCCAAATAAAACAAACTTCCTTCAGTCCTTATTTAACATATTAGAAAGTCAGTGAAGGAGAGGTTTAAACCGTCGATTCCCGACAACTACTACGACCCAGGATCGGACCCCGCATTGAGCACTTTTTTCTATTTTTTTTTTTTTTTTTCGTTTTTGTATTCTTGAAAAAAGTCCAATCAGAGTGAGTGCAAGTAACCAAAAGGGATTAAAGATATTACAGTGACCTTTATTGAAGACACACGAGATAACCAATATACACTCATGAACAAAACTTAAGGATGTTGTACCTTTCAGCATGTATATCGGGATTCAGACAATAACTCTGAAAGATATTACAGTGACCTTTATTGAAGACACACGAGATAACCAATATACACTCATGGACAAAACTTAAGGAAGTTGTACCTTTTACCATGTATATCGGGATTGAGACAATAACTCTGAAAGATATTACAGTGACCTTTATTGAAGACACACGAGATAACCAATATACACTCATGGACAAAACTTAAGGAAGTTGTACCTTTTACCATGTATATCGGGATTGAGACAATAACTCTGAAAGATATTACAGTGACCTTTATTGAAGACACACGAGATAACCAATATACACTCATGGACAAAATTTAAGGAAGTTGTACCTTTTACCATGTATATCGGGATTCAGACAATAACTCTGAAAGATATTACAGTGACCTTTATTGAAGACACACGAGATAACCAATATACACTCATGGACAAAATTTAAGGAAGTTGTACCTTTTACCATGTATATCGGGATTCAGACAATAACTCTGAAAGATATTACAGTGACCTTTATTGAAGACACACGAGATAACCAATATACACCATGGACAAAACTTAAGGAAGTTGTACCTTTCAGCATGTATATCGGGATTCAGACAATAACTCTGAAAGATATTACAGTGACCTTTATTGAAGACACACGAGATAACCAATATACACTCATGGACAAAACTTAAGGAAGTTGTACCTTTTACCATGTATATCGGGATTCAGACAATAACTCTGAAAGATATTACAGTGACCTTTATTGAAGACACACGAGATACCCAATATACAATCATGGACAAAACTTAAGGAAGTTGTACCTTTTAGCATGTATATCGGGATTCAGACAATAACTCTGAAAGATATTACAGTGACCTTTATTGAAGACACACGAGATAACCAAGTGTGTAAACAACCTCTGTCTCCTTATTTTTAATAGATGAACGATGACATCAAAGACTTTCAACTTTCTTAAGTTATGTCCATGAGTATATAAAAATTATATTTAACTCTAATACTATGTGATCATGGAGATTTAAAAAAAAATGTTTTAAAAAGAAAGAAAATTTAAAAACGATATTTCAAAGGAAATACATCCCCCGGAATGTTGCGAAGAAAGTTTTTACATCAATACAGTGAAAAGATAGAGAGAGGGTGTTGGTTTAAAAAATAAGATAAATGATCGCAAGGCGTCGCCACTTGTTCTGGGTATTTAGAGATCACCGCCGCCATTAGCTGTGATGGATGAATGTGGGCTCAATATGTGGGTCTGTCTGTCTGTCCGCCTTATTTACATATTTACAAATCCCTTTTTTCATGAAACATCGTCTTAGAGAGACACCACTCGGTGTCCAAAGCAAACAGCAATATGAGTAAAGCGTCCTTACGCAGTCCTTGCTTTAAATACCCTTTTCATGATTTTTCAGGATGAATAAAAGATTGTTTTGGTCGTTGAGGTACAACTTGCACCACGTTGATGAGACCCAACAGCCCGAAACGCGTACGTAGTTAGTTTTTCTTGATTAATCATGAACTTGGCCAATTCTCTAATAATTTAAAAAATTGACAATTAGCTGATATTTATTCCGACACATGGCGCAAGCCATCAGCAACTTTTAATTGCACGATCAGAAGATGCCTTTTTCTTAATATGAGTAAAAGGTGTAAACGCCCCAAAATATATATATAAGATATACAGAAAGCATTGCTCGATGTAAATATTTACATAATTCTACTATTCTCAAAACTTATTTACATAGTTTCCAAATTACCAATTCTAAGATTCCACCCTTCAATATCAGATATATAATCAGAATCGTCCAATACAATAGTTGAGCTCTAAAAAACGGTCTGGTGGAATAAACTGGCGAAACCGCTGGTAGGATTCACTACTGATGAGCCAGGCTCTCTCAATCATTGCAGTGAGGGCAGTAGAAAAATTCTTCTATATAAAAATAAATTCTCCAGGGCTGAGTTTCTTGTTCAAAATTTATTCTCTAGCTTTTGGAACTGTCAGTCCTTTCACAAATCGTGATACTCCTGTGGAAGGACTGACAACAGGTCCGAAAGCTAGAGAATAAATTTTGAACAAGAAATTTAACCCTGGAGACTTTATTTTCTTTATAATATTATAAATAATCAGGGGAAAACGTTTTAATAAAAAGAAATGTACACACGCTATAAATAAATTTACATATTAGAACTTAAAGTGCAAACACAAGTCTTAAGATAACGAAAGATTTCAGATGAGCTTCTATATTACATATTGGCAAGCTTTCGACCAATAGATCTTCAACAGGTAAATAGCTAGATTCCAATATAAACTCATGGGCAAACCTTGAGGAAGTGAAAAGTCTTTGATGTCTCCGGTCGTCTGTTTTTTAATTTTATTTTTTTTTATTTGAAGGAGACAGAGGTTGTTCACACTTGGTTTTCTCGTGTGTCTTCAATAAAGGTCACTGTAATATCTTTCAGAGTTACAGAGTAAGTACAAATTCCTTAAGTTTGTGTTCATGAGTGTATATGCAACTTTTATAATTTACATATATACATCAGGATCTATTATCCTTTATTACACGTTATTGTTATTCAGACTTCAAGAGACAACAACCTAGATGCACTTCAAGACTTTCACATTGAAAATGACAATAGTGGGTCGCCGAAATATCGGTAAGTGAAGTTTAAAAGGTTGATGTGTTTTGATTTTATAAAAATCCAAATAATGATGGATGTAAAAACATAAATAAATATGGAGTAAGCAGAGTTCTGTTTAAAACTAAAGTTGCACATCTCTCTGTAAATATGTAAAATGAAGGGCTGTCTGTATCCTATTTAAAATAAAAGTTGCATATCTCTCCATAATGATGCAAATATGTGTGGTTCGAAGGTAGAATTCCAGCTATAATGCAGCAGACGAATGGTCATCCAAGCAATTTCCAGTAATTGGCTGTCACAGATCGCCACCTGCGCACGATCGCCTGCCAATTAATTCCTAGGCCTAATCCTGATCAATTTCCGTGACACGACACGTCTGTCGTGATCACTGGACAGTGTTCCATTCTTGGGTCTAATATTCCTCACAACACGCTTGTTCGGCGGTACATATACTAAAATTGAACGATACAGAGAAGATTAGCATGGTCCCTGCGCAAGGATGACACGCAAAATCGTGAAGCGTTCCATATTCCTCACAACATCTGTTGGACAGTTTATTGGTCATTTCGCCTTCTTCTGTCGTGATCACTGGACAGTGTTCAGGTTCCCGGTGTATAGATCTGAAATTGGTCAGTTTAGGATTATTTTTGACATTTTCTAGGTCATTACATCTACCGTGATCACTGGGCAGTTTTCCATGAGTGTATCTTTCAGAGTAATGTCTCAATCCCGATATACATGCTAAAAGGTACAACTTCCTTAAGTTTTTTCCATGAGTTTATCTTTCAGAGTAATGTCTCAATCCCGATATACATGCTAAAAGGTACAACTTCCTTAAGTTTTTTCCATGAGTTTATCTTTCAGAGTAATGTCTCAATCCCGATATACATGCTAAAAGGTATAACTTCCATAAGTTTTGTCCATGAGTTTATCTTTCAGAGTTATTTTCTCAATCCCGATATACATGCTAAAAGGTACAACTTCCATAAGTTTTGTCCGTGAGTGTATCTTTCAGAGTTATTGTCTCAATCCCGATATACATGCTAAAAGGTACAACTTCCATAAGTTTTTTCCATGAGTGTATCTTTCAGAGTTATTGTCTCAATCCCGATATACATGCTAAAAGGTACAACTTCCATAAGTTTTGTCCATGAGTGTATCTTTCAGAGTAATGTCTCAATCCCGATATACATGCTAAAAGGTACAACTTCCTTAAGTTTTTTCCATGAGTGTATCTTTCAGAGTTATTGTCTCAATCCCGATATACATGCTAAAAGGTACAACTTCCTTAAGTTTTTGTCCATGAGTTTATCTTTCAGAGTTATTTTCTCAATCCCGATATACATGCTAAAAGGTACAACTTCCATAAGTTTTGTCCGTGAGTGTATCTTTCAGAGTTATTGTCTCAATCCCGATATACATGCTGAAAGGTACAACTTCCTTAAGTTTTGTCCATGAGTGTATATTGGTTATCTCGTGTGTCTTCAATAAAGGTCACTGTAATATCTTTCAGAGTTATTGTCTCAATCCCGATATACATGCTAAAAGGTATAACTTCCTTAAGTTTTGTCCATGAGTTTATCTTTCAGAGGTATTGTCTCAATCCCGATATACATGCTGAAAGGTACAACTTCCTTAAGTTTTGTCCATGAGTTTATCTTTCAGAGTTATTGTCTCAATCCCGATATACATGCTAAAAGGTACAACTTCCTTAAGTTTTTTCCATGAGTGTATCTTTCAGAGTTATTGTCTCAATCCCGATATACATGCTAAAAGGTACAACTTCCTTAAGTTTTTGTCCATGAGTTTATCTTTCAGAGTTATTTTCTCAATCCCGATATACATGCTAAAAGGTACAACTTCCATAAGTTTTGTCCGTGAGTGTATCTTTCAGAGTTATTGTCTCAATCCCGATATACATGCTGAAAGGTACAACTTCCATAAGTTTTGTCCATGAGTTTATCTTTCAGAGTTATTGTCTCAATCCCAATATACATGCTAAAAGGTACAACTTCCATAAGTTTGTTCCATGAGTGTATCTTTCAGAGTAATGTCTCAATCCCGATATACATGCTAAAAGGTACAACTTCCATAAGTTTTGTCCATGAGTTTATCTTTCAGAGATTTTTTCTCAATCCCGATATACATGCTAAAAGGTACAACTTCTATAAGTTTTTGTCCATGAGTTTATCTTTCAGAGTTATTGCCTCAATCCCGATATACATGCTAAAAGGTACAACTTCCATAAGTTTTGTCCATGAGTTTATCTTTCAGAGTTATTGTCTCAATCCCGATATACATGCTGAAAGGTACAACTTCCTTAAGTTTTTGTCCATGAGTGTATATTAACAAGACCAAATAGAGGTACAATTCATGAGGTGGACGCCAAGCTTTTCAACTATAATAAACAACTATTGAAAAATTGCCATTTATTTAAACTAAAACTAAGAAGCTACGGATAAAAGATACTGGGATGTGCAGTTATGAAGAAAAAAAAGAGGATTTAGAAGCGGGCTATATAATCCCAAATGTAGCAGAGGTCAAGATTAAAGAGATAAACGTGGAGCTGTAAAAAACAGGGTTGAAATCCTTCAGGAAGGGGAAGATGGTCCGGCAACCCTGGTAAAAAGTGGCCAGACGACTCGATCGCTAATTGTCTTCTGCCAGGCGGGTGGAGAGAACTTGTGACACCTCCATGGTCGGCGTAGATACAGGCCATACTGTGCGCGTAGACAGTTACTGTCGTATAGGTTTAGACAGATATTGGACCTGTGCGCGTAGACGGATACTGGAGCTGTGCGCGTAGACAGATACTGGAGCTGTGCACGTAGACAGATATTGGACCTGTGCGTATGAATGTAGACAGATACTGGAGCTGTCGTATGAATGTAGACAGATACTGGAGCTGTGCACGTAGACAGATATTGGACCTGTGCGTATGAATGTAGACAGATACTGGAGCTGTCGTATGAATGTAGACAGATACTGGAGCTGTGCACGTAGACAGATATTGGACCTGTGCGTATGAATGTAGACAGATACTGGAGCTGTCGTATGAATGTAGACAGATACTGGAGCTGTGCACGTAGACAGATATTGGACCTGTGCGTATGAATGTAGACAGATACTGGAGCTGTCGTATGAATGTAGACAGATACTGGAGCTGTGCACGTAGACAGATATTGGACCTGTGCGTATGAATGTAGACAGATACTGGACCTGTGCGTATGAATGTAGACAGATACTGGACCTGTTCGTATTAATGTAGACAGATACTGGAGCTGTCGTATAGGTGTAGACAGATACCGGACCTGTGCGTATTAATGTAGACAGATACTGGACCTGTGCGCGTAGACAGATACTGGACCTGTGCGTCGTATAGGTGTAGATACACGCCGTACGATGCACGTACGTAGCCACACATGCTCAGGGAGTGAATGAAACAATGGCGATTTCTTTTCTAACAGAAATGCTTGTCGAATTTTAGTTTTTGAGCGCCGAACAAGTTTGGGAACAACATTCATTAGCGTCTACAAAAACTGATGAGGATTCATTAGCAGGGCGGGATTGATGAGTTTTTTACATTCTTCCTTCGTCTGGAGGTTTCCCAAGTTTGTTGACTTCTGCCATCAGGATATTTTGCTGTTTTCTTCAATCTCTGGAACCAAGGACAGTCACTGCCCTTGTTGCATACTGTCTCTTCCTTTTCTGGTGATTTCCAAAGTTGGTTTACTTCTGCCCCATAGTATATTGCTGTTTTCTTTAATTCCTGGAACCTAGGACAGTCACTGTCCCTGCTGCATATTGTCTCTTCCTTCGTCTGGAGATTTCCCAAGTTTGTTGACTTCTGCCCCTACAGTATATTGCTGTTAACTTCAATCTCTGGAACCTAGGACAGTCACTGCCCTTGTTGCATATTGTCTTTTCCTTTTCTGGAGATTTCCCAAGTTTTTTTACTTCTGCCATCAGTATATTGCTGTTTTCTTCAATCTCTGGAACCAAGGACAGTCGCCGCTCTTGTTGCATATTGTCTCTTCCATGTTTGTTGACTTCTGCCATCAGGATATTGCTGTTTTCTTCAATCCCTGGAACCAAGGACAGTCACTGCCCTTGTTGCATATTGTCTCTTCCTTTTCTGGAGATTTCCCAAGTTTGTTAACTTCTGCCCCTACAGTATATTGCTGTTAACTTCAATCTCTGGAACCAAGGATAGTCACTACCCTTGTTGCATATTGTCTCTTCCTTCGTCTGGAGACTTCCCAAGTTTGTTGACTTCTGCTCCCACAGTATATTGTTGTTTTCTTCAATCTCTGGAACCAAGGACAGGCACCGCCTTTGTTGCATATTGTCTTTCGTCTTGATATTTCCAAAGTTTCTTGACTTCTGCCATCAGGATTTTGCTGTTTTCTTCAATAGGCACTACCCTTGTTGCATATAAGTCTCTTTCTCGCTCTTATAAATATGCAAATCGATTTGCATAATTTAATCCAATGTTATATATATATTAAATGCGAAAATGTCGTTATCGCTAATACAGGATCTTTATTTATTGTGTTAATCAATAGATGCTCTTTTTTCTTAAACCAACAACTATATAGAGAAGCGTTATTATTGTCAAACTTTAGTGGCTTTTTTGGCTTTAAAGGGTATTAAAAATGTGACATTGAGATTATATTCAATCATAATTTATTTTAAAAAAAGTATCAAAAAGAGAGCGAGAGAGAGTGTTTGGGGGATGGAAGGAAGGGTGGGACATGTCATTTATAATGTCAGTCCCTTCAAACTGTCACTTTGGTGCGCGACATCATTTGTCGTATTGGGGTGACAAGAGGGTGGGATATACATTCCCCGACCTTACCCTCTACCATTGTAGCATCTGGTTTATTGCGTCACAAATCTCCCAACATCAATAGAGCCGAAAATACTTTCATTTTAAATTCTGAACGTCGATATGTATTCCAGCAGGGTTTTTATATTCTTGTTTTTTTTTTTTAAATGTAAAAACAAGATGCATACATGTAAGTGCAAAGTCGAACTGCTTTTCACATGTGTAGACATGTGGTGTACTTACAGTAAAAGCAGTCGCTAACTACCCCCCATGATTATCATGGCCTGTACCACGTGTACTAGAGATAAGCAAAAAATAATAAAAGGTAAAAACATTGGCGAAACATAAGATAATTTAACATAAGATAAGGAAAGATCAAATATAGCGAAATAACATACAGAGAGAAGAATAACAAAAACATAAAAAGACTTAGAATGAAACATTATAAAGGAATGATAATACATTCAGATGGTACAAGAACCTACAGGACTTGTAACAACTGTCCTGGTGTGGAACTAACACCTACCCACATGTTCTCATGCCCATCAATGACCGTAGCCTTGCAGCCTAGATTGTACAGCGAAAAAGGAACAAGTGCGGAACAATGTCCGCAGTGAGAACACAACGGTGTTCTCCTCGATCAATAAAGAATGCAGATGTATTACAGCATCCACCCCGTTCCTCACAACTTGCCGCTAAATACACACGCCGCTTGTTTCTTCGAAAAAATCAAAACACTTGTTACTACCTTTTCCAATTTTTTCATCCTTCCCAAGTCCTGTTAACTGCTTTAGCTTGGCAGGGAGGAAACAGGACTGTGTACTCCTGGTAGGGCCACCATGGTTCTACTAATCCCAGCTACACTCATGGACAAAACTTAAGGAAGTGAAAAGTCTTTCATTCGCCAGTCATTTCTCTCTCTCTCGCTTGTTCGGCGGTACATATACTAAAATTGGAACGATACAGAGATTTCTCTCTCTCTCTCTCTCTCTTTTAAGGAGGCAGAGGGTGTTCACATATGGTTAACTCGTGTGTCTTCAATAAAGGTCACTGTAATATCTTTCAGAGTTATTGTCTGAATCCCGGTATACATGCTAAAAAAGTACAACTTCCTTAAGTTTTGTCCATGAGTGTAGATGTTAAAAGACAAAGTCGTTACAATGTACTAGAGCGCCATCTGTTATCAAGAAATTGTTTTATTTTAAAAAGACAAAGTCGTATTCCTACCTTTGTATACCTCAGATGTTCCTATCAACAACACCCAATTATTCCGTATGAAAGCTATTGTTCTCAAAGCTAGAGAAGAATGGACTTCTAGACATGGTGTAAGGAGGTTAACACCACCAGGATTGTTTATAATTAAAATAAAGATAGGTGTTCTCCAGCCTAACTAGACGCCAAAACGCCATTTATTATAAGATTGTCCCAAAATTTCATGTTTTTCTTATTACTCGGCAAATAATATTACTACGGCGAATACATAATACAATTATATCCAAAAGTCTAGCAACAGTATCACTATAAAAGGAAGATCGAAAAATACAATATAACAGCGGTATGGTAGATTAAACTGGCGAAACCGCTGGGAGGGTTCACTACTGATGAGCCAGACCTTCCCATTAATTTTTCCATTGCAGTAATGCAGTAGAAATTGTTTTATTTTTAAAAAGAATCATACGCGTCTATAATAGTTTCGAAAATTTTCATAATACAATTACTTTATACATAATACAAAGACATTATACATAACGACGAATAATATTGGTATTTCATTTTTTTTGCAAGTGTTTACAAACTTTTGGGACAACCTTGTAGATTTATATATATTGAATCAATAATTCCTTCTCTAAACTTTAATAACGAACCACTTGATGAGGAAAGAGTTTCTTTAATATACAATATCACAAGCTTTCGGGCACAATCACCCTTCTACTGGTGTAAAACGAGACAAAACATTAGTGGCAATCAGCTATGTATATATATACAAAAAATAAGAAAATAAGACAGATATGTAAAATTGTGCCAGAGAAATTAGGCAGGAGAACATCTATCTTTATTTTAATTATAAACAATCCTGGTGGTGTTAACCTCCTTACACCATGTCTAGAAGTCCATTCTTCTCTAGCTTTGAGAACAATAGCTTTCATACGGAGTAATTGGGTGCTGTTGATAGGAACATCTGAGGTATACCTTCACTGGTAAGGTTAAACTTCTGCAAGAACACTAACTTTGGCAAAATGAGAAACGCCTACCTATAGAACATGGTTTCGGGCTAATGACTCTCATCAGTCCAGAACGGACTTTGATTTGATGATATCATATGAAATATTTATCGTTTTGTCACCGACCCGAGTCCGCCAGTTTGTAGAGACGGTCAATAGATGCTACTTAGTTCCAGCGTATATTTTGACGGGAAGAGGTGACTTTTATTCTTATGAATCAAAATCCTTCCGCGGAAAAATGTTACATATTGGTGTTACATACGATGTAGGCTGTTAAAATGTCGTTTGGCATTGGTTCCTAGCAATTTCCATACCAGAACAATACATTAGAACAATCTCTTTGTAAAGGACAACACCTAGTTACAAAGCCAAAGTGTTCTTTATGGAGAGGTGTCCTCTTACTGGAGAGTTGATAAAGATCAATTTCTTCTTCAGAAAAAAAGTGTCCAATGCGGGATTCGAACCCGGGTGGTAGCTATCGATAAACAACGGGTTGTACCATTCGGCCACCATCCGCCAACTACATATTATGATAGAAGTCAGTTATAAAGGATTCTCTGGTTATGACGTCTCGACATGGCGTGTTGAAGGAAGCCAGATGGGAACAAAGCCTGCACACTATAAATAGTGGACAGCAAACTCAGCTTTCCCCAGCTCCCTACATCACCTTCCTGTATCTGCCCCTCGTCACCACTCTTCAATTAAAAGGTTGTTCCAAAACTTCATAAACATATTATAATTTCAAAATTCGAAACTATTTTAAACGCGTATGATTCTTTTTAAAAATAAACAATATTCTACTGTCCTTACTGCAATGGAAAAATTAAAGGGAGGGCCTGGCTCATCAGTGATTAACCCTCCCAGCGGTTTCGCCAGTTTAATCTATCATACCGCTGTTATATTGCATTTTTGGAACTTCCTTTTATAGTGATACTGTTGCCAGGCCCTCCCTTTAATTTTTCCATTGAAGTAAGGGCAGTAGAAATTGTTTAACTTTAAAAAGAATCTTACGCGTTTAAAATAGTTTCGAATTTTGATAACAGATGGCGCGCAAGTGCATCGTAATATTATGATTTATAAATTTAATTGCCATCTATCGTTAAAATTTTTACACAAATAAATTTACTGCGTTTTTTTAAATATCATCAAATATTATCTCTACAGACCTTACTGCAATGATATGAGTTATTGAATGAGAGGGCTTGGCTCATCAGTAGTGAACCCTCTCAGCGGTTTCGCCAAATTAATCTCTAGACCGCTCTACTATTGTATTGGATTGGTTTGGAATATACCCTGCATTTTCTATGGAAAGCAGCTTAGGGGTGCTTAGTGAACTATGAACATAAGCTTATAGGTCTGTAGAGGTACATACATATAATTACAAGGTATTGCATCGAGCAAAGCTCTTGCGCAAATTATGTTTCCATAACAAATATATATTAGTAAATTAAGTTATATTATGTAGTAATATTATGATTTATTTTGAAAATATAACAATCCATACTTAAATCATTAGATAGTAAAAAGAAATATATTGGATTGAATAAAAGTTTTATGTATGAGTTTGTGTATACAAAATTGTAATGCCTCGATAAAGGTGGCGTTCAGCCAGCCGAAATATTGGCAAATGAATCTTTTATTCAATCCAATATATACCTTTTTACTATCTAATTATGATTTATAATACAGTATAAGACTGTCCTGGTGTGGAACTAACACCTACCCACATATTCTCATGCCCAGCAATGGCCGCAGCCTTGCAGAAAATTGACATAGACGCAGAACAGCAGCTTTACACACCCAAGATAGTGGACATTGCTGCTGCTGTGATAGAGATGTATGGAGAAAACTGAGGCTCTTCATTGGACACGACAACAACAATACAATATAATGCGGCTTATGATTGTAAAACGACGTTTGATAAGTTTTAACACAAATGTTTCTTTTGAACGAAAAATCGTAATTTATTTTAAGGAGAAATAACGACTATTTCTATCCTTAGTGATGAAGTATGAAAGGATGAATTCCCATCCCTGGACACTTTTATTTGTCAGTCCATCATTACTCTTCACAATTCATCCTTTCATACTTCATCCCTAAGGATAGAAATAGTCGTTATTTCTCCTTAAAATAAATTACGATTTTTCGTTCAAAACAAACATTTGCGGTAAAACTTGTTAAACGATATATTATGATTTATATTATGCAAATGTTTACAAACTTTTGGTGCACAACCTTGTAATTATGGAACTACCTGCTGATTGGTTACTCTTGATATAGAACATCGGAGATTAAATCATTCTTCTATAAGAATTCTGTTATAATTATACCAAGGTTACCAATTAACACAAAGCAATAACGCGCCATCTATACATATAAAATGAAAGGATTTAAAAGCACGAATGTTTCTTTTATACATAATACAAACTTCTACTGTCCTTACTGCGATGAAAAATATATTTGGAGGGCTTGGCTCATCAGTGGTGAACCCTCCCAGCGGTTTCGCCAATTTTAATCCACCAGACCGCTTCTCAGAGCTCTAATACTGTATTGGACAATTCTGCTTATATACGCAGCACTGAAGGGAGGGTTCACCACTGATGAGCCAAGCCCTCCCAATATATTTTTTCATAGCAGTAAGGGCAGTAGAAGGTTACCAATATACCAAGGTTGTACCAAAAGTTCGTAAACACTTGCAAAATATAAATCATAATATGTATGCACCTCTACAGACCTATAAGCTTATGTCCATAGTTCACTAAACACCCCTAAGCTGCCTTCCATAGAAAATACAGGGTATATAACAAAACCAGTCCAATACAATAGTAGAGCGGTCTAGAGATTAATTTGGCGAAACCGCTGAGAGGGTTCACTACTGATGAGCCAAGCCCTCTCATTCAATAACTCATATCATTGCAGTAAGGTCTGTAGAGATAATATTTGATGATATTTAAAAAGAAACGCATTGCCAGAAATTTAATTTGTGTAAAAAATCATAATATGTTTACGAAATTTTGGGACAACCTTATAATCTATTGATATATTGCCTACCTCTCCCTTTAAAATAGATTTAACACAGGAATTATATTGACCGTCTCCGCAAACAAGCGAACTCGGGTCGGTAACAAAGCCACAACACTAACTTTGGTAAATTGAGAAGCGTTCACCTGGAAACTATGGTTTCGGGCTAATGACCCTCATCAGTCCAGAGCTGAATTTTATTTGATGATATCAAATGAAATATTTATCGTTTTGTCACCGACCCGAGTCCGCCAGTTTGTAGAGACGATCAATAGATGGCGCCTAGTTACAGTACATTTTGACGGGAAGAGGTGACTTTTATTCTTATGAATCAATATCCTTCCGCGGAAAAATTTTACATATTGGTGTTGCATACGATGTAGGCAGTTAAAATGTCGTTTGGCATTGATACCTAGCAATTTCCATACCAGGACAGTACAGTAAAACTACCTCTCTGTAAAAGACAACACCTAGTTACAGAGCCAAAGTATCCTTTAGGGTGAGGTATCCTCTTACTGGAGAGTTGCTACAGTAGAATTACCTCTCTGTAAAAGACAACACCAAGTTACAGAGCCAAAGTATCCTTTAGGGTGAGGTATCCTCTTACTGGAGAGTTGCTACAGTAGAATTACCTCTCTGTAAAGGACAACACCTAGTTACAGAGCCAAAGTATCCTTTAGGGTGAGGTATCCTCTTACTGGAGAGTTGCTACAGTAGAATTACCTCTCTGTAAAAGACAACACCTAGTTACAGAGCCAAAGTGTCCTTTAGGGAGAGGTGTCCTCTTACAAGAGAGTTGCTACAGTAGAACTACCTCTCTGTAAAGGACAACACCTAGTTACAGAGCCAAAGTGTCCTTTAAAGAGAGGTGTCCTCTTACCAGAGAGTTGCTACAGTAAAACTACCTCTCTGTAAAGGACAACACCTAGTTACAGAGTCAAAGTATCCTTTAGGGAGATATGTACTCTTACAAGAGAGTTGCTACAGTAGAACAACCTCTCTGTAAAGGACAACACCTAGTTACAGAGCTAAAGTGTCCTTTAGGGAGAGGTTTCCTCTTACCAGAGTTGCTACAGTAGAACTACCTCTCTGTAAAGGACAACACTTAGTTACAGAGCCAAAGTGTCCTTTATGGAGAGGTATCCTCTTACTGGAGAGTTGATAAAGAGTTAAAATTGTCATTTTGACGATGAAAACTGTCATTTGTTAGATGATAGTAGTAGTTATCCCAAATTCAGCATGATAATTATGGTAGGTAAATTAGCGACCGCTTTTACTCTAAGTACACCACATGTATAGAAAGGAGTTCAACTTTTACACTTACAAATGTATCAGAGCTCCAATTTGGTTACTTGCACTCACTGTTGGTGTTGGACTTTTGTAAGAATCGGATGTGCTATTGGGAAGAAGTTGTGTAATGCCATGATAATCATGGTAGGTAAATTAGCGACCGCTTTTACTGTAAGTACATCACATGTAGTCTACACATGTGTAGAAAGCAGTTCAACTTTTACACTTATAAATATATCAGAGCTCCAATTTGGTTATTTGTACTCACTGTTGGTTTTGGACTTTTGAAAGAATCGGATGTGCTATTGGGAAGAAGTTGTGTAATGCCATTATAATCATGGTGGATAATTAGCGATCTCTTTACTGTAAGTACACCACATGTCTAAACATGTAGAAAGCAGTTAAAATTTCATACAAATATGTCAGAGCTCCGTTTGGATACCTGTACTCACTGTTGGGTGTTGGACTTATGAAAGAACTAGCCGAATGACCCGGGCAACGCCCGTGTTTTACCCGATTGAATGTTTTGATTCAAATACTATTTGTTACAATTATAAATTGGCGCTTTAAATAAATGCATATGTTAGTTAATAACTATAGCCTATGTGCTTTATCTGTCTATGTACTGTTGGCTTCCGTAGGCGTCTCTTACTGGGAAAAAGAAAGAGAGGATACCATTTGGTTATTAACTAATATATGCATCTATTTAAGGAGCGACCCGCTCCAACACAATAGTTACAAAAACAAAAAGCGAGTGGGGGGGCATGATGGGGGGGGGGGGGGGGGGGCAAAGGTGGCGTGATCGTAGCCAACCAATAGGAGTGCGCCATTCCAAAGAAAAAGCAAACGGTGACAGAGGTGAAACCTGACTGATTAGGAGATGAAGAATGACGCTCGTAACTGTATATAGAATAGGATGTGCTATTGAGAAACGAATTTTTCTTTAAAAAAAAAAAGTGTCCAATGTGAGATTCGAACCTGGATCGTTTCTGTCGAAAATCACCAGTTTAAACCATTCGGCCACCAATCACCATTAAATAGATCGTAACCGGTACAACGGTGTCTAGACATGGACTCCTTCAGGCGGTACCGGGGTCCTTTGACCTTCATTGATCCAGGGAATTCATCCACCTCTCTCCCTGATACCTCCATCCTGTAGTTACTATAGGTGGACATTCTGAATTTACTAATACTTATCATAAAGATAGAGGCTGTCTAGCCGGTTACATTCATAGCTCTTCAAATTGTAGATACATCTGCCAGTAAATCTTTTTTTATTGTCTCGACGTTTCGACAAAAATATTTTGTCCTCGTCAGGAGCGAACAAAAATCAAAACATTTGGGAAAGCGTTAAAAATTATTCTCTTTTTAACGCTTTGCCAAATTTTTTTATTTTTGTTTGCTCCTGACAAAGACAAAATATTTTTGTCGAAACGTCGAGATAATAAAAAAAGATTTACTGGCCGATGTATCTACAATTTGAAGAATTAACAAATACTTATCGTAAAATTTTTAACATTTATTCCGATAGATGGCGCAGGCCACGTATAATTGAACGATCAAATGTTCCCCCTTCTAAGTATCAAGTAGCGTTAGATGAAAATTTTCCAGGGAGGCTATTTTAAAATATATTTCTCTATAAAAATGTATGAAAAAAATAATCAACTTTCAGTTGGAACGCTTGTCAAATTGACAAAGCTGGTGTTGTGGCTTTGTCACCGACCTGAGTCCCCTGGTTTGCAACGACGGTCAATATATGGCGCTTAGTTCTAGCGTCTATTTTGAAGGGAGAGGTGAACTTTATACAGAGGTGTAGAAATGTTTTAAAGGCGCTATTTCGGTAATTATATTAATCTCTAAACCTCAAGTTTGGTGCATTGACCTTCTGACGGCTAGCTGTTCACTCATGGAGACAAAAGTTAAGGAAGTTGTACCTTTTACCATGTATATCAGGATTCAGATAATAACTCTGAAAGATATTACAGTGACCTTTATTGAAGACACACGAGATAACCAATATACACTCATGGACAAAACTTAAGGAAGTTGTACCTTTTACCATGTATATCAGGATTCAGACAATAACTCTGAAAGATATTACAGTGACCTTTATTGAAGACACACGAGATAACCAATATACACTCATGGACAAAACTTAAGGAAGTTGTACCTTTCAGCATGTATATCGGGATTCAGACAATAACTCTGAAAGATATTACAGTGACCTTTATTGAAGACACACGAGATAACCAATATACACTCATGGACAAAACTTAAGGAAGTTGTACCTTTCAGCATGTATATCGGGATTCAGACAATAACTCTGAAAGATATTACAGTGACCTTTATTGAAGACACACGAGATAACCAATATACACTCATGGACAAAACTTAAGGAAGTTGTACCTTTCAGCATGTATATCGGGATTCAGACAATAACTCTGAAAGATATTACAGTGACCTTTATTGAAGACACACGAGATAACCAATATACACTCATGGACAAAACTTAAGGAAGTTGTACCTTTCAGCATGTATATCGGGATTCAGACAATAACTCTGAAAGATATTACAGTGACCTTTATTGAAGACACACGAGATAACCAAGTGCGAAACAACCTCTGCCTCTTTAAAAAATAAAAAAATAAAGACGACCCGCGACATCAAAGACTTTCCACTTTTCTTAAGTTTAGTCCATGAGTGGAAATGACGCAGCATAGAAAAGAGGTTCTATAGAAAAACCAATACACTAAGTAAAGAAAAGAAAAAAGAGGAAAAACTATTCAAAGAAAAATCCAATTCTCCGCCAAACACATAATTTCTTCCCGCAATGAATTTGAAAAACCTCAATAACGTCATCCTATCCTTCCATTTTTAATCAAGTTGTCTTTCCGCGCGGCCAATTAGAAATGGATCGATAGATCACGTGACGTCAGGGATCCAATCAAAAGTGGTAAAGACACCATCCTACGACCATTAATTTTCGGTAAAGTGAATATGTTTATGGACACAGACAGAGAGCGATGGAAACCAAGATGTCAGCTAATAGCCTCGATAGACAGTATCCCCCTCACTTGGATGGGATCCATGACTCCTGGTGACGAATTGTGTCTTTTTGCACAAGTCCAACCCCACCAGTGAATACAAGTAACCAAACAGGGCTCTGACACACTCGTCGAACACGCACGTGACATGTCGAATTACTTTCTACATGCGTATTTTGAACACAATACATAGAGATATGGTACAGCTTACACATAGAGGTACAGCTTACACCACGCTGATGAGGGCCAACAGCCCGAAACGCGTCCGTGGTTAGCTTTTCTTGATTAATCAAGAATGGGTATTTGCCCAATTCTGGAATAATTAAAAAATCAACGAGAATAGTTGATATTTATTCCGATAGATGGCGTAAGCCATCAGCAACTTTTAGTTGCACGATAAGAAGATGCCTTTTTCATAATTTATGCACCTTATCCCAGTACAATATCACATTTGTACTATTTTTTCACATAGAGATATATCTTTTATTTAATGGTGACATTATTACATGCTAGATGAATAAGCAATGTGAAAAATCAGATATTTCTCCGAGTGTATATAGAATGAAAACCTCTCTTTGTGTGTTTGTTTTTAAAACCAAATTTAAAATAGGTGAAAATGGAGATTGAGTTTCCTTCCTCCCCATATGAACAATCAGCCGCACAGTTTTTTACCTTTATATATACACTCATGGACAAAACTTAAAGAAGTTGTACCTTTCAGCATGTATATCGGGATTGAGACAATAACTCTGAAAGATATTACAGTGACCTTTATTGAAGACACACGACATAACCAAGTGTGTATACATTCATGGACAGAACTTAAGGAAGTTGTACTTTTCAGCGTGTATATCGGGATTCAGACAATAACTCTTTTTAAGCTTTGAGATACAGCCTGCACCACGCTGACGAGTACCAACAGCCCGAAACGCGTACTTGGTTGACTTTTCTTGATTTATCAGCAAAATAGGTTGGCCAAATATCACGGAACAAGTTAAATAAACGCTTAGTTGATTTCTATTCCATTAGATGGCGCTCTGCCATCTAAAATGGTGATGTGAGCAGTCAGGATATGTCTTTTTTTATATATTTAATTATTTTAATACATATATGTATATATGAAGTATATATGTAAATATGGAGTATATATGTATTGAAGTAATAATTCCTTCACTAAACTTTAAGAACGAAATACTTTATGAGGAAAGAGGAATAAAGTATTTCGTTCTTAAAGTATATATGTATATATGAAGTATATATGTAAATATGAAGTACAAATCTCAAATATATATATGCAACTATCAAGAGGGGAATGTCGCAGGGTTGCACGACAAAACATTAAAAAGGCGTCAAGTTAACCGAGTCCGTAATGGAGTTAGCAATTAGCAGGGCTCATTAAGCTTCAAGTCAATTAAATGGCAGCAGATCATTACGTGGGAGACATCTGATTGGCTGGGATTTCTGCTACCAGGTGGCACAGTCGTTACTTCACAGATTGGGTGGATATATGCTTACGTCCACGAACCACAGTTTTCATCCCGTGGGTTCTTCAAATCTACCAGGAACTCATTGTCCTGGGCTATGCAACAAAATGCAATTAGAACCCCCCTAT
>CP092883.1:4454504-4646523 GCA_030710605.1 Cordylochernes scorpioides | reverse complement strand
TTACATATAACATGGAGACTCTAGGAAAACTATAGCATTAACCCCACAGTAATAGCAGTCCTTATACAGAAATATTCGATCACAAGTTGGCAGATATCTATAAAACACTCATGGACAAGACATAAGGAAGTGGAAAAACAGTAGAGACACGGTAGAGACAGTAGAGACAGGGTAGAGGACAGTAGAGACAGGGTAGAGGACAGTAAAGACACAGTAGAGACACGGTAGAGACAGTAGAGACAGGGTAGAGGACAGTAGAGACCGGGTAGAGGACAGTAGAGACACGGTAGAGACAGGATAGAGGACAGTAGAGACAGGGTAGAGGACAGTAGAGACACGGTAGAGACATGGTAGAGGACAGTAGAGACACGGTAGAAACATGGTAGAGGACAGTAGAGACACAGTAGAGACACGGTAGAGACAGGGTAGAGACACAGTAGAGACAGGGTAGAGGACAGTAGAGACACGGTAGAGACAGGGTAGAGGACAGTAGAGACACGGTAGAGACAGGGTAGAGGACAGTAGAGACACGGTAGAGGACAGTAGAGACACAGTAGAGACACGGTAGAGGACAGTAGAGACACAGTAGAGACACGGTATAGACAGTAGGATAGAGGACAGTAGAGACACAGTAGAGACACGGTATAGACAGTAGGATAGAGGACAGTGGAGACACAGTAGAGACAGGGTAGAGGAGAGTAGAGACACGGTAGAGACAGGGTAGAGGACAGTAGAGACAGGGTAGAGGACTGTAGAGACACAGTAGAGACAGGGTAGAGGACAGTAGAGACACGGTAGAGTGGAGGTTACATCAACAGGTCCCCGCGGTCCAATGACCCTCCTTTGTGTGCAGCCACAGAATACAAAGGCTCACTGACCAGTACAAACCTCCTTTATCTCCCAGTCTGTCTGTCGTCTCGCAGGATACCTTGATACACCGTAGATACTGTACCATGGTAGCATTCCAACACTTCTACCAGATTTGATAGTATTCAACTCTACCTTTTACATAAATATTTAAATAGAATCGCTCCAATCAATATAAATACACTCATAGACAAAACTTAAGGAAGGGGAAAGTCTTTGATGTCGGTGGTCGTCTTTTATTTTTTTGAAGAAGAGGAAGACATAGGTTGTTCACACTTAGTTATCTCGTATGTCTTCAATAAAGGTCACTGTAATAACTTTCAGAGTTATTGTCTCAATCCCGATATACATGCTGAAAGATACAACTTCCTTAAGTTTTGTCTCCATGAGTGTTATTTATTATAATACTTATCCCCAATACACGTGGTACATCCCATGATAATCATGGTAACTAGTTAGTGACTGTCTTCACTATAAATATACCACATGTCTACACATGTAAAAAGCAGTTGGACTTTTGCCCTTACAAGCGTGCCAGAGTTCCGTTTGGTTACTTCCACTCACTGATGGGGTTTTACTAAACGAGAATCGGGGACCATTGAAGCCATTTTTGTCCATGAGTGCAATGCTCGTCTCTGTTGTTGCTGTTGTCGTAACCAATGAAGAGGCTCAGATATCTCCATACATCTCTATCACAGCAGTCGTTCTCTATCTTGGGTGTGTAAAGTTCTGGGTCCATGTCAATTGTAATTGTAGATGTTGTTGTTGTCGTGTCCAATGAACAGATGTCTCCGTACATCTCTATCACAGCAGTCGTTCTCTATCTTGGGTGTGTAAAGTTCTGGGTCCGTGTCAATTATAATTGTTGTTGTTGTTGTTGTCGTGTCCAATGAACAGATGTCTCCATACATCTCTATCACAGCAGTCGTTCTCTATCTTGGGTGTGAAAAGTTCTGGGTCCATGTCAATTTCATGTTGTTGTCGTGTCCAATGAACAGATGTCTCCGTACATCTCTATCACAGCAGTCGTTCTCTATCTTGGGTGTGTAAAGTTCTGGGTCCATGTCAATTGTAATTGTAGATGTTGTTGTTGTCGTGTCCAATGAACAGATGTCTCCGTACATCTCTATCACAGCAGTCATTCTCTATCTTGGGTGTGTAAAGCTGATATTCTGAGTCAATTTTCTGTTGTTGTTGTTGTTGTCGTGTCCAATGAAAAGATGTCTGCGTACATCTCTATCACAGCAGTCGCACTCTATCTTATCTATTCTAAATATGTTCTATTTAAGTATGATCCAATCAAAACAAAGGGATCTAACCAAGGAAACAATAATATATTACGGGGGAGGGGGGGGGTCCTATAAATTCGATCGATGAGAGAATGGGTCTGTTGGCCAAAATTAGACGCGGAGTGATTGGGTCCAGGTGGAGGATGACGTCATACCTCCAGATGGTCTTCTACTGGACCGTGAGGCAGACGTGGATTCCACGTTCTCTACACTTACTGTAGGATTTACTGGGGTTCTACCCGACTGGATCTTGTTGTTTGTGTCCATCGAGTCTACTTTAGGTGACAATCTATCGACAAATTATTATCCAATTTGATCTGTTGGCAGGAATCAGGTCTCAGCTAGAGCCAAATTAAAAATCATGACAAATGTGCTCTAAATAAAATCCCTAAATCAATCCAATTTGGTCTGTTGGTGACTATTACACGGAACTCATGGGCATAATCTATCACATAATCTATTTGTCCTAGCTACTCTCCCAGATAAACACCTCTTTGGCAGATTGTGAAGATTTCATTAGATCCCGTGCGGATCTCATGGAATAAAGTCCGCCCTAAACTGAAGAGGGTCATTATCACGAAACCATGATCTCGATGAACGCTTCTCAGTTTACCAAAACTGGTGTTGTGGCTTTGTCACCGAACTGAGACCGCTAGTTTGCGAAGACGGTCAATAGATGGTGCTTAGTTTTAGTGTCTATTTTGACGGGAGAGGTGAACTTTTTTTTTTTTTTTTTTTTTAGAAATCAATTTCCTACCGGCAAAATTTCTATCAACACACACACCTATATTTACATATAAACAATAAAGAAATACAACTTGGATAATTCGAAAACATCTTTAATTCCAATATTTATCTTGGTCCCTAGAATTTCCTATAAATAGAATTTCCGTTTTTAATTCGAATTTTTGAATAATTTGAATTTTCATTTTGTCCCTTGGGCTTTGAATTATTCAAGTTCGGCTGTATATATATTTTTAAATAAGAAAACAGGGTTAAAAAATAGTTTTAAATTTCAGCTATAGATGGCGCTACTATTTTGTATTAGTACCTCTTTGGAAGATTGTGAAGATTCCATTAGATCCCGTGTGGATCTCATGTTATAAAGTCCGCCCTAGGCTGACGAGGGCCATTAGCCCGAAACCATGGTCTCTAGGTGGACGCTTTTCAGTTTGCCAAAGCTGGTGTTGTGTCTTTGTCACCGACCTGAGGCCGCTAGTTGCGGCGACGGTCAATAGATGGCGTCAGTTTTTGACGTTTATTTTGACGGGAGAAGCGCCCTATGCTTCTATATATCTCTATCTCTCTCTATATAAAAGTCAATGTCTGTCTGTTTCGCGATAAACTCAAAAACTACTGAACCAATTGGTACCAAATTTTGCATGTCGCTGTTTATAAACCTGAGGAAATTTTCGGCTACATTTTGATTAGTATTTTTGGCTATTTCTTTTTTTCATTTGAAGAACTTTTTTTTACGCGGAGTAAATACGAGGCGAAGTAACAACACGACGATATATATATATATGGATAGTATATGGAGAGTAATTCGGATAGAGAGAGTGCGCGCTATATTGGAGTAGATAAAGTTGCATAACTTACCTCAGCTACAGTATAGTGTCACACTCCTCCGTCAACGGAGCCGGATAAACCGCTACACACCCAGCAAAATTCTTTAAGCCAATATGTAATAGTGCGTTGTTAGAACACATTGTTTACATTTATTTATATCTCTTGAAAATACACACCAATCTATATATTTACATAAAAAGGGGAATATTTGATTAAAAATTCATTTTATTTACCAATATGCATTAGCGCGCCATCTGTTATGAAAATTCGAAACTATTATAGACGCGTATGATTCTTTTTAAAAAATAAAACAATTTCTACTGTCCTTAACAATATTTTGATTAGCAGTATACCAACTCATATACATATTTACCGAGAGTGACACCTCTCCCTTTAAAAATACGTTAAAACAATTCATCTTTGTTCATCACCTTACTACAGAACGTAATTTAAAGAGAGAGGTTCCACACTTTTTCAATATGAGAATACCATCCTTATGTCATAAAAACATTCTTAAAGGATTCTTTTATTGAATTCTTATTTCTACTTTCCTTAAAGTCATATAAAGGTACCGGTGAACGAATGGTTAAAACCCTCGATTCCCGAAAGCCATGAACCGGGATTGAATCCCGTATTGTTGTTGTTGTTGTCGTGTCCAATGAAGAGCTTCAGATGTCTCCATGCATCTCTATCACAACAGCAGCAATGTCCACTATCTTGGGTGTGTATACTGTATTGTTGTTGTCGTGTCCAATGAAGAGCCTCAGATGTCTCCATACACCTCTATCACAGCAGCAGCAATGTCCTCTATCTTGGGTGTGTATACTGTATTGTTGTTGTCGTATCCAATGAAGAGCTTCAGATGTCTCCATGCATCTCTATCACAACAGCAGCAATGTCCACTATCTTGGGTGTGTATATTGTATTGTTGTTGTCGTGTCCAATGAAGAGCTTCAGATGTCTCCATGCATCTCTATCACAGCAGCAGCAATGTCCACTATCTTGGGTGTGTATACTGTATTGTTGTTGTCGTGTCCAATGAAGAGCCTCAGATGTCTCCATGCATCTCTATCACAGCAGCAGCAATATCTTCTATCTTGGGTGTGTAAAGCTGCTGCTCTGGGTCTAAATCCCGTATTGGAACCTTTGTTTCAATATGTAAATAACCTTTACATGTGCGTGTGTGTATGAGTGTGTTATTCATTGTTGTAAATATCATAATCTAGAATTCAAAACTATTATAGACGCGTATGATTCTTTTAAAAAATTAAACAATTTTCTATTGCTCTTACAGCAATTAAAAAGCCTTCCCATTAATTTTCCATTACAGTAAGGGCAATATAGAAAATTGTTCAATTTTTAAAAGAATCATACGCGTCTATAATAGTTTCGAATTCCCATAACAAATGGAGCGTGCTAAATGTATTATATCATAAGTTAGGTTGTTCTTTTTAAGCTGCACCTAGGTAAATTATTTTGTAACCGGTTCTTCAAGTTTATATCCATAGTTTCCTTAAATAGCTAAGGATTTTGTGAAATTGTACTGGAATAAAAGGTGAATAATTTTTTTTTTTAAAGGCATCTCCTTATCGTTCAACTAAAAGTTGCTGATGGCTGGCGCCATCTATCGGAATAAATAACAACTATTCATTATTTTTATAATTATTCCAGAATTGGCCAAGTACCCATTCTTGATTAATCAAGAAAAGCTAACCACTTACGCGTTTCGGGCTATTGGCCTGAATAGTTGATATTTATTCCGATAGATGGCGCCAGCCATCAGCAACTTTCAGTTGCACGATAAGGAAATGCTTTTTTCTTAAGAATTGTGTACCGGCTATATAGACAATAGTGGAGTGGTAGAAAGTACAGTGAGAGATTCCACCACCAAATCAAGGAACCAAGGAGACGTGGAAAATGAAATCAATAAGATCGAACACAGAATCGAGAGCCCAGAAGAACCAAGTAGAAAGAACAAGGAGAGGAAGCAGGCACTAGAACCTAATGGAAACATGAAAGAAGGCAACCAAGGAGATAGATAACAAAGGAGACAGGGAACCAAGGAGATAGACAACAAATGAAATAGGAAACCAGAGAGATAGACAACCAAGGAGACAGGGAACCAAGGAGATAGACAACAAATGAAATAGACAACCAAGGAGATAGACAACCAAGAAGATAGACAACCAAGGAGACAGGAAGGCAAGGAGATAGACAACAAATGAAATAGGAAACCAGGGAGATAGACAACCAAGGAGATAGACAACCACGGAGACAGACAACCAACGAGATACACAACAAAGAAGATAGACAACCAAGGAAACAGGGAGCCAAGGAGATAGACAACAAATGAAATAGGAAACCAGAAGGATAGACAACCACGGAGACAGAGAACCAAGGAGATAGACAATCAATCAGATGGGACATTCCCACGCCAGAGATTTCCCTGGTGATAGCGGAGCGACGGATGGATGAGCCGAGGACATTGTCCTGCGGTCACTTCCGCCTGGCACTTCTTCCCTGAGCTATGCAATTAAATATTCCCCATTTACATATCCCTTGTAGTAGGGAAACATACCATTTGACAATGACATCGGGAAAAAAAACATGTATTGGGTTTTTTGTACTTCACGTTGGATGGAGATGTGACAAAACCCGAAATTCTTAATTAACACTCGAGTGTGAAACTGAAACTAACTGATGGCGTACGCCATCTATCGAGATAAATCGTAACTAATTGTTGATTTTTTATCATTATTATTATGTAAATATGCTTGAAACGCATATATGTTTGGTTTTTCTTGATTGATCAAGAAATAGGTATTTTATATACCAATATTTTCTGGACTAATTTTAAAACAGCGATTTAAGCTTTCCAAATATATTTTTCATGGCATTAAAGAGAGTAGAAGTTTGTTGTATGTGTAAAAGAAACATTCGTGTTTTAATGTTTTCTTCTCTTATAAAGTAACTTATTGTGACGAAAGAAATACTTTATTATATAATTTAATTATTCAATGAAAACATTTAACACAGATTATTACTATGAATTTATAAAATCATCATACATGGTCCTTAGCAGCAACAACAACAACAAAAGCCTTTATTGAGGACCTCTCGTCCTATAAAGGATTCACCAGTTTACAGAGTAATTGAAGAGAACTAAGAATACAGAGATATATGTAGTAGGTATAGTATAGTATTTTCTACACTGTGACTATATACAACAGCAGCAACAAGCCTTTTACTGGAATCAAAGTCCCATACATGATTCGTCATTCTAATCCTGACAAAGATTATTTGCATATAATTATTTACATCAATTAGATTATGTATATAGCCTCCTCTTCTCTTCAGCCGTCTTCCAGAATTTGAACAACGCAAAAGCTCCAGCTCTGTTTCTCACCACCTCATTCAACAGGAGCTCCAAAGAGATTCCCTCAAGACCTATTTCACTGAGGAGCACTTCTCGTTCGTCTTTCAGCCCCATACAACATGGTCCTTAGCTTGTTTGTTCAATATTCTCTAGCTGTAGATAGTTTGTTGTTGATAATTGTCGACTAGTCGCCGTGACGTCATCAATAAATACTTTGACATCTTAAGATATTCCAAGACTTGATTTCTACGCTACAGTATGATGCATTATGTAAATATGATGCATTATGTAAATATGATGCACTTAGCGCGCCATCTGTTATCAGAAATATAAACTATTTTCGACGCGTATGTTTCTTTTTTAATTAAAACAATTCTCTACCGCCCTTACTCCAATGATAAAATTAATAGGAGGGCCTGGCTCATCAGTGATGAACCCTCCAAGCGGTTTCGCCAGTTTAATCTACCATACTGCTGTAATATTGTACATTGTGCTGATTTCCTTTTATATTGATACCGAAGCTGACCTCTTGTTAAGGTATTTTAAATGAATTATGGGTACATAAGCTTTGAGGGAGGACAGTAGAAATACATATAATATTGTCAATAAATAGAAATGATAGTGGACATTGCTGCTGCTGTGATAGAGATGTATGGAGACATCTGAGGCTCTTCATTGGACACGACAACAACAATACAGTATACACACCCAAGATAGTGGACATTGCTGCTGCTGTGATAGAGATGTATGGAGACATCTGAGGCTCTTCATTGGATACGACAACAACAATACAGTATACACACCCAAGATAGTGGACATTGTTGCTGCTGTGATAGAGATGTATGGAGACATCTGAGGCTCTTCAATGGACACGACAACAACAATACAGTATACACACCCAAGATAGTGGACATTGCTGCTGCTGTGAATGAGATGTATGGAGACATCTGAGGCTCTTCAATGGACACGACAACAACAATACAGTATACACACCCAAGATAGTGGACATTGCTGCTGCTGTGATAGATAGGTATGGAGACATCTGAGGCTCTTCATTGGACACGACAACAACAATACAGTATACACACCCAAGATAGTGGACATTGCTGCTGCTGTGATAGAGATGCATGGAGACATCTGAGGCTCTTCATTGGACACGACAACAACAATACAGTATACACACCCAAGATAGTGGACATTGCTGCTGCTGTGATGGAGATGTATGGAGACATCTGAAGCTCTTCATTGGACACGACAACAACAATACAGTATACACACCCAAGATAGTGGACATTGCTGCTGCTGTGATAGAGATGCATGGAGACATCTGAGGCTTTTCATTGGACACGACAACAACAATACAGTATACACACCCAAGATAGTGGACATTGCTGCTGCTGTGATAGAGATGCATGGAGACATCTGAGGCTCTTCATTGGACACGACGACAACAATACAGTATACACACCCAAGATAGTGGACATTGCTGCTGCTGTGATAGAGATGTATGGAGACATCTGAGGCTCTTCAATGGACACGACAACAACAATACAGTATACACACCCAAGATAGTGGACATTGCTGCTGCTGTGATAGAGATGCATGGAGACATCTGAGGCTCTTCATTGGACACGACAACAACAATACAGTATACACACCCAAGATAGTGGACATTGCTGCTGCTGTGATAGAGATGCATGGAGACATCTGAGGCTCTTCATTGGACACGACAACAACAATACAGTATACACACCCAAGATAGTGGACATTGCTGCTGCTGTGATGGAGATGTATGGAGACATCTGAAGCTCTTCATTGGACACGACAACAACAATACAGTATACACACCCAAGATAGTGGACATTGCTGCTGCTGTGATAGAGATGCATGGAGACATCTGAGGCTTTTCATTGGACACGACAACAACAATACAGTATACACACCCAAGATAGTGGACATTGCTGCTGCTGTGATAGAGATGCATGGAGACATCTGAGGCTCTTCATTGGACACGACGACAACAATACAGTATACACACCCAAGATAGTGGACATTGCTGCTGCTGTGATAGAGATGTATGGAGACATCTGAGGCTCTTCAATGGACACGACAACAACAATACAGTATACACACCCAAGATAGTGGACATTGCTGCTGCTGTGATAGAGATGCATGGAGACATCTGAGGCTCTTCATTGGACACGACAACAACAATACAGTATACACACCCAAGATAGTGGACATTGCTGCTGCTGTGATAGAGATGCATGGAGACATCTGAGGCTTTTCATTGGACACGACAACAACAATACAGTATACACACCCAAGATAGTGGACATTGCTGCTGCTGTGATAGAGATTATGGAGACATCTGAGGCTCTTCATTGGACACGACAACAACAATACAGTATACACACCCAAGATAGTGGACATTGCTGCTGCTGTGATAGAGATTATGGAGACATCTGAGGCTCTTCATTGGACACGACGACAACAATACAGTATACACACCCAAGATAGTGGACATTGCTGCTGCTGTGATAGAGATGCATGGAGACATCTGAGGCTCTTCATTGGACACGACGACAACAATACAGTATACACACCCAAGATAGTGGACATTGCTGCTGCTGTGATAGAGATTATGGAGACATCTGAGGCTCTTCATTGGACACGACGACAACAATACAGTATACACACCCAAGATAGTGGACATTGCTGCTGCTGTGATAGAGATTATGGAGACATCTGAGGCTCTTCATTGGACACGACGACAACAATACAGTATACACACCCAAGATAGTGGACATTGCTGCTGCTGTGATAGAGATGCATGGAGACATCTGAGGCTTTTCATTGGACACGACAACAACAATACAGTATACACACCCAAGATAGTGGACATTGCTGCTGCTGTGATAGAGATGCATGGAGACATCTGAGGCTCTTCATTGGACACAACAACAACAATACAGTATACACACCCAAGATAGTGGACATTGCTGCTGCTGTGATAGAGATGTATGGAGACATCTGAGGCTCTTCATTGGACACGACAACAACAATACAGTATACACACCCAAGATAGTGGACATTGCTGCTGCTGTGATAGAGATGTATGGAGACATCTGAGGCTCTTCAATGGACACGACAACAACAATACAGTATACACACCCAAGATAGTGGACATTGCTGCTGCTGTGATAGATAGGTATGGAGACATCTGAGGCTCTTCATTGGACACGACAAAAACAATACAGTATACACACCCAAGATAGTGGACATTGCTGCTGCTGTGATAGAGATGCATGGAGACATCTGAGGCTCTTCATTGGACACGACAACAACAATACAGTATACACACCCAAGATAGTGGACATTGCTGCTGCTGTGATAGAGATGTATGGAGACATCTGAGGCTCTTCATTGGATACGACGACAACAATACAGTATACACACCCAAGATAGTGGACATTGCTGCTGCTGTGATAGAGATGCATGGAGACATCTGAGGCTCTTCATTGGACACAACAACAACAATACAGTATACACACCCAAGATAGTGGACATTGCTGCTGCTGTGATAGAGATGTATGGAGACATCTGAGGCTCTTCATTGGACACGACGACAACAATACAGTATACACACCCAAGATAGTGGACATTGCTGCTGCTGTGATAGAGATGCATGGAGACATCTGAGGCTCTTCATTGGACACGACAACAACAATACAGTATACACACCCAAGATAGTGGACATTGCTGCTGCTGTGATAGAGATGCATGGAGACATCTGAGGCTTTTCATTGGACACGACAACAACAATACAGTATACACACCCAAGATAGTGGACATTGCTGCTGCTGTGATAGAGATGCATGGAGACATCTGAGGCTCTTCATTGGACACAACAACAACAATACAGTATACACACCCAAGATAGTGGACATTGCTGCTGCTGTGATAGAGATGTATGGAGACATCTGAGGCTCTTCATTGGACACGACAACAACAATACAGTATACACACCCAAGATAGTGGACATTGCTGCTGCTGTGATAGAGATGTATGGAGACATCTGAGGCTCTTCATTGGACACGACAACAACAATACAGTATACACACCCAAGATAGTGGACATTGCTGCTGCTGTGATAGAGATGCATGGAGACATCTGAGGCTCTTCATTGGACACGACAGCAACAATACAGTATACACACCCAAGATAGTGGACATTGCTGCTGCTGTGATAGAGATGCATGGAGACATCTGAGGCTCTTCAATGGACACGACAACAACAATAACGATAAAGAGAAATATAAAATAAAAATATAAACAATAGCAATGCGTTTCTTTATTCGTGCAAAGTGAAAGATTTCTGATCTTTATAATCCTTCTACAGGCGTAGCTTATAAACATCCGAAAGCTTGCACTTTGCACAAATAAAGAAACGCATTGTTTATATTTATATTTTATATTTTATATTAATTTTCTCTTTTAAATAGAAATGACTTTTCTTGATTTATCAAGAAATTAGGCTGACCAAATATCAGGGAACTGGTTAAATCAATGAATAGTTAATTTCTGTTCTACCAGATGGCGCTCTGCCTTCTGTAAAGCACATGTGCTTCTGGTCAGGATATGCCTTTTTTATTTTTAAATATAAATGTGTAAATGAAAGGTTTCACTTCTCTGATTATAGGGAGAGCTTCTTTAAGCCTATTACAGGGCTGAAATGAGCGAAACGTTTTACCAAGACCCACGTGCCATAAACCCACCATGACTCAGCAAGCCCCCATAAAGTCAGTCCCTCCAATTACTGGATCCCCACCCCCCATAGAGTTTCACCCAGGGTGGCCAAGCGTACTCTAATATCCCGTTAGAAATTTATGGAGGGAGTTTAACGTTATTGCTCTTCCCCCGATACAACGTTCGTTCTGTGAGTAACTGGCGGATGACCCGGCAAAACTGAAGTAAGAAAATGATTATTCTTTGAGTGTGAAAGCATGTAAAAAAAGGAAATTACCCTCTATTATTAATTTGTTTATTTTTTCTTTGTCGTCTTATTTGCATAAGTTAAATCTGGTTAGAATGATGTATGTAAATTAGATGATTTATAAAACGCTGCGGCTCTTGATTGTAAAACGACACTTGAAAGTTACACCGCATGAGTTTCTTTTCAACGATAAAATCAATTTTTTTTATTTCAAGGTGAAATATCGACTATTTCTAACCTTTTAGAAATGGTAAGCGGTACATTGTAAGTTCGATTCCCATCCCTGGACACTCCTATTTTTCCGTTCGTCATTACTCTTCATAATTCACCCTTTCATACCTCATCCAAAAAGGTTAGAAGTAGTCGATATTTCACCTTGAAATAAAAATTTTGATTTTATCGTTGAAAAGAAACTCATGCGGTGTAACTTTCAAATTAGATTATTGTTGCCTTAAATACGAGGTAATCGTTACTCTCTCTATATCTATACATGTTTAAAGTTCAATTTTATAAATCTGAGAGTTGTCTTCAATAACGATTCAACAAAAACTTTGCTGAGAAACCATGCATGTCTATACATTACATTATGTATACGAATTTTAAACTAAATTTTGATTATTTTTCAATAAAATATTTTGTTACTGTCCTTTCATTATCCAATATACATGGACAATAATAGAGCTCTTGTGTCCAGCTCTGTCCCTAGTTTTAACAGAAAAATAGATCTCCCCCCCAATATACTGTTTTTTCTAATCTTGGCCGCTGATATCTTTCTTTGTTCCTTCATTATGCCTAGATACTTTCGTTTCCTGTCTTTCCATCCTTTTTTCCCGTGCTTTACTTTTATTTCGCCTTATGCAGATCTTTTAGTTTATTTTTCTTCAGAAATTTCGTACTTTTCCCTTTAGTCTCATATGTAAATTTCTTAATTTTTAAGTAGATCTTAGTTAGTTTTCTTTTATGCTAATTCATTGCATATAAATATTGGTTCACTCTTTCTAACCACGCATTGTACCTGATTAAGGGCAGCTGATGCCCGAAAGCTTGTTGTGCGGAATAAAGAAACTTACCACGCTATTCACCTACTTCCTGTTTTAATGGACAATAATGGCGAGTGGACATATGTAGCGGCAATATTACTGCAATGATAAAAATAATTTGGAATGCCTGGCTCATCAGTGGTAAACCCTACCAGCGGTTTCGCCAGTTTAATCTACCATAGCGCTCTATTATTGCATTTTGTTGTTTTTCTTTTATACTAATGCATACTGATCTATTTGCTTTTATATACTGATCTCTTATTGTATATTATAACGATAGAATTGTTTAACTTTTATAAAGCGTTAGAGAACAAGGTAACCTCTAAGAACTAAAATTACATAACAATTTCCTTCCTTAGTCTTCTTATTCTTCTTTCTTATCTCCACTCAATCATATTAGGTTATCAAGCATGTAAAGCTTGAGATCATGACTGGGTGAAGTAGAATGCGTCTGCCTTTGTCATTAAGACTGGGAGCACTACACAGTGGCAGGCCGACTTAGCTCCAAAAGAAATGGCTACCTCTGACATGAGAAACAGATGCCATGTGCAGCTGCTCCTAACATGGAGTACAAACGCTGCTCATCCTGTATTCCTGGATTAGGAGCCCTTACAGGGTACTATCAGCCGGGCCAGCTGAACCCAGGTTTTTTAGTGAGCTTATTACTTCTTCGATAGTTAATTTGCATAGTTATGTTGAATACTTTGATTTCATTTTCCCTTCTCTCCTTTGTGTATGTTTGTTTTTTCCCCTTTTTCCATGAAAATGATGTATGGCGAGTCCTTACAGATCGGAATGTCCTAATAAAGCTGTTGTTGTTGTTCTTATTGTATATTACGGTATAATAGATTAAGCTGGCGAAACTGCTGGGAGGGTTTACCACTGATGAGCCAAGTCCTCCTAATATAATTTCATGTCAGTAAGGACAGACGAGATAATCAATATACACTCATGGACAAAACTTAAGGAAGTTGTACCTTTTACCATGTATATCGGGATTGAGACAATAACTCTGAAAGATATTACAGTGGCCTTTATTGAAGACACACGAGATAACCAATATACACTCATGGACAAAACTTAAGGAAGTTGTACCTTTTATCATGTATATCGGGATTGAGACAATAACTCTGAAAGATATTACAGTGACCTTTATTGAAGACACACGAGATAACCAATATACACTCATGGACAAAACTTAAGGAAATTGTACCTTTTAGCATGTATATCGGGATTGTGACAATAACTCTGAAAGATATTACAATGACCTTTATTGAAGACACACGAGATAACCAATATACACTCATGGACAAAACTTAAGGAAGTTGTACCTTTCAGCGTGTATATCGGGATTGAAACAATAACTCTGAAAGATATTACAGTGACCTTTATTGAAGACACACGAGATAACCAATATACACTCATGGACAAAACTTAAGGAAGTTGTACCTTTTAGCATGTATATCGGGATTGAGGCAATAACTCTGAAAGATAATACAGTGACCTTTATTGAAGACACACGAAATAACCAAGTGTTTATACACTCATGGATAAAACTTAAGGAAGTTGTACCTTTTAGCGTGTATATCGGGATTGAGACAATAACTCTGAAAGATATTACAATGACCTTTATTGAAGACACACGAGATAACCTAGTGTTTATACACTCATGGACAAAACTTAAGGAAGTTGTACCTTTCAGCATGTATATCGGGATTGAGACAATAACTCTGAAAGATATTACAGTGACCTTTATTGAAGACACACGAGATAAGCAAGTGTGAACAAAATTGTCTCTGTCTCCTTAAAAAAAAAATAGACGACCGACTACATCAAAGACTGTCCACTTCCTTAAGTTTTATTCATGTGAGTGTGTATTCTATTATTCATAAATAAAGATGTTATACTTAAGGCATTAGCGCGCCATTTGTTATCAAAAGAATTGAAATTATTTTAAGCCTACTTTTTTTCCAATAGAAAAAACATTTTGCTAGCCCTACAACTGCAATGGCAAAAAAATATTTAGAAGATTGTCGCATTATTGATGGACTTTACCGCTGTTTCGCCAGTTCTATTCACATTCAATTCTATATTTATTACTAAGCCTGAAAGCTTTCCTTTACAGCAGACGAAAGCTAACTGGATCGTCTGCATGAGTAACGCCATCCAATCAGCGTTAAGCAACTTGTTGAATAGACAAACAAGGCGCAATTAAAATTAATTAATGTCTTTGACGAGAGACGCTGTTACCATGACAACGACCTGGATAAAAGATGTAACATGTTCGACATTACCCGGAGTATGTGTCCACATGACATACTTACTACTCGGGGTATGCAAATCAAAATATATTTACATATGCTTAACACTAGTTAGAACACAGGGGTGTTTCCAGGTTAAATGTTTCCATCAACGTTTTCTTGTTTGTCGGACTCAATAGAGTGCTAACAAAAGAAAGAGTCGTTTGGTATATTATTTATTCATTTTTAAACTACGGGTTTTAAAAAAGAGCCCTACGATACCATAAATAGACTAGCCATAGAAAGGAAGCTCTGAGAGGACAGGAATACTGCCAGCTACCAACATATGGCTGGTTGAGGAGACATAGATAGACCCTACGATACCATTAATAGACTAGCCATAGAAGGGAAGCTCTGAGAGGACAGGAATACTGCCAGCTACCAACATATGGCTGGTTGAGGGGAGAAATAGATAGACCCTACGATACCATTAATAGACTAGCCATAGAAGGGAAGCTCTGAGAGGACAGGAATACTGCCATCCACCAACCTATGGCTGGTTGAGGAGACATAGATAGACCCTACGATACCATTAATAGACTAGCCATAGAAGGGAAGCTCTGAGAGGACAGGAATACTGCCAGCCACCAACCTATGGCTGGTTGAGGGGAGAAATAGATAGACTCTACGATACCATAAATAGACTAGCAGCTTTATAAAAGACGCTCTGAGAGGACAGCAATACTGCCACACTAGAGAAGGGAGTTCTGCAGGTGAGACACGCGCCCCCTATCGCCAGAGAATGTAATTAAACCGCTCAGCCAATTAAATCCTGATTAACGCTTCCTGCTGGGGATAATTACTGGTCACTAATTAGCACAGGGATATCATTTGGCTCTTCCAATAATGGCGGAGAATTTTATGGTTTTCCTTTATTGGAGGAATTATAATAATGCTGCTCTCTCTGTGAGAATTTATTTCCTTTTGACCTTTGACTAGGTAGGATTGTTAACGAAAATGCTTTAAGAAGGAGAATTATATTACGGACAATCTCTCTGGGAATTTATTTTATTTCTTTTGACCCTTGACTACATATATGGCGTTAACGAGTGAGATTTGTATGGGAATAATTATAATAAGGTTGGTCATTCTATGATTTTTTTCTTTCTTTTTTGACCATTGACTCTGTGATGTACTTGTGTTAAGGTAAAAGCAGTCACCAACCTCTATCCATAATGACCTAGTATTACATACGTAGACATGCGATGTACTTACAGTGTACAAGCTCTGTGTCACAACCTCCAAAAGAACAACCAAATACACATAACTAGCTGACCAGGTGGCAAAAGCCGCAGCACATTCTAACCTGCCACCATTTTTTACAACCCTCCTCTCAAAGAGTGTCGCGCGTGGTAAAAAAAGAACAGATAGTCCAAAAAATGTAGACAGACATCCAAGATCACTCCACCAGAAATCTACGAAGATTTGCTGCTACCCCGAAAATACTGCACATCAAACATGGATTTACCTCAACAATGAATCTGACTGGCCATGGTTACATTCAGGCAGATTATGTAAAGGTATTGAAAGAAGACCCAACTTGCCCCCATTGTCAAGATGAAGACCAAACCATGGACCTCTTCACCTCTCTCTGCCCAACCTTCCAATACCAAAGTTTCCTGACGGCCACCCTCCTAAGGATCACAAACCAAAGTACAGTATCCCTAGAAAATATCCCAAGAAATAAATCTGCCCACCTCAGGACTTCCACTGACATTGTAGATAAGACCATGAAGACTTAGGTAGTTGGTGACTTGTGTACGTGGCTCCAGGAACCTTGGTTAACTAACTAAATAAGATATACATTTCAGGCAGTTATCTCTTTTTCAGATTGTTGCATACCCTTACTTCAACAATTTACATATTGGCCAAAAAAAAAGTTGCATAAAGACGTTCTAGATTCTTTCTCCCCACGATAACGTTGTTACAGAGAGAAATTTACAGGAATGGCAGTAATCAAGTCTTAGCAACCCAACCAGCCAATCAACTGATGGCTTCGGTCAGGAATAAATAAATAATAATTCACTGAGTGACAAATTGGGAATCTGACAACACTGATTACTTGTCGCTATCGATAATTCCTCCTGGATGGCGGAAAATATGGCAGCAGAAGATTCCATCAGCTTATTAAATATATGTTGGCTTTTTATTAAAATAAATATAAGGAGAAAAAATTCTATGAAAAAATAAATTGGAATATTGATCAAACATCATTCCTTCCCTTGGTTGTATGAACCCATCGAAATCTGTAGAAATAACATCAACAAAAGATAGAAATCATATTTTGATGTCGCCGGCCGTCTATTTTTTTGAAGGAGACAGAGTTTGTTCACACTTGCTTATTCCGTATGTCTTCAATAAAGGTCACTGTAATATCTTTCAGAGTTATTGTCTGAATCCCGATATACATGGTAAAAGGTACAACTTCCTTAAGTTTTGTCCATGAGTGTATATTGGTTATCTCGTGTGTCTTCAATACAGGTCACTGTAATATCTTTCAGAGTTATTGTCTGAATCCCGATATACATGGTAAAAGGTACAACTTCCTTAAGTTTTGTCCATGAGTGTATATTGGTTATCTCGTGTGTCTTCAATAAAGGTCACTGTAATATCTTTCAGAGTTATTGTCTGAATCCCGATATACATGGTAAAAGGTACAACTTCATTAAGTTTTGTCAATGAGTGTATATTGGTTATCTCGTGTGTCTTCAATAAAGGTCACTGTAATATCTTTCAGAGTTATTGTCTGAATCCCGATATACATGGTAAAAGGTACAACTTCATTAAGTTTTGTCAATGAGTGTATATTGGTTATCTCGTGTGTCTTCAATAAAGGTCACTGTAATATCTTTCAGAGTTATTGTCTGAATCCCGGTATACATGGTAAAAGGTACAACTTCATTAAGTTTTGTCAATGAGTGTATATTGGTTATCTCGTGTGTCTTCAATAAAGGTCACTGTAATATCTTTCAGAGTTATTGTCTGAATCCCGATATACATGGTAAAAGGTACAACTTCATTAAGTTTTGTCAATGAGTGTATATTGGTTATCTCGTGTGTCTTCAATAAAGGTCACTGTAATATCTTTCAGAGTTATTGTCTGAATCCCGATATACATGGTAAAAGGTACAACTTCATTAAGTTTTGTCAATGAGTGTATATTGGTTATCTCGTGTGTCTTCAATAAAGGTCACTGTAATATCTTTCAGAGTTATTGTCTGAATCCCGGTATACATGGTAAAAGGTACAACTTCATTAAGTTTTGTCAATGAGTGTATATTGGTTATCTCGTGTGTCTTCAATAAAGGTCACTGTAATATCTTTCAGAGTTATTGTCTGAATCCCGATATACATGGTAAAAGGTACAACTTCATTAAGTTTTGTCAATGAGTGTATATTGGTTATCTCGTGTGTCTTCAATAAAGGTCACTGTAATATCTTTCAGAGTTATTGCCTGAATCCCGATATACATGGTAAAAGGTACAACTTCATTAAGTTTTGTCAATGAGTGTATATTGGTTATCTCGTGTGTCTTCAATAAAGGTCACTGTAATATCTTTCAGAGTTATTGCCTGAATCCCGATATACATGGTAAAAGGTACAACTTCATTAAGTTTTGTCAATGAGTGTATATTGGTTATCTCGTGTGTCTTCAATAAAGGTCACTGTAATATCTTTCAGAGTTATTGTCTCAATCCCGATATACATGCTGAAAGGTACAACTTCCTTAAGTTTTGTCCATGAGTGTATATTGGTTATCTCGTATGTCTTCAATAAAGGTCACTGTAATATCTTTCAGAGTTATTGTCTCAATCCCGATATACATGCTGAAAGGTACAACTTCCTTAAGTTTTGTCCATGAGTGTATATTGGTTATCTCGTATGTCTTCAATAAAGGTCACTGTAATATCTTTCAGAGTTATTGTCTCAATCCCGATATACATGGTAAAAGGTACAACTTCCTTAAGTTTTGTCCATGAGTGTATATTGGTTATCTCGTGTGTCTTCAATAAAGGTCACTGTAATATCTTTCAGAGTTATTGTCTGAATCCCGGTATACATGCTGAAAGGTACAACTTCCTTAAGTTTTGTCCATGAGTGTATACACACTTGGTTATCTCGTATGTTTTCAATAAAGGCCACTGTAATATCTTTCAGAGTTATTGTCTCAATCCCGATATACATGCTGAAAGGTACAACTTCCTTAAGTTTTGTCTATGAGTGTATATTGGTTATCTCGTATGTCTTCAATAAAGGTTACTGTAATATATTTCAGAGTTTTTGTCTGAATATCCCGACATACATGCTGAAAGGTACAACTTCCTTAAGTTTTGTCCATGAGTGTATATTGGTTATCTCGTATGTCTTCAATAAAGGTTACTGTAATATCTTTCAGAGTTTTTGTCTGAATATCCCGATATACATGCTGAAAGGTACAACTTCCTTAAGTTTTGTCCATGAGTGTATACAAACTTGGTTATCTCGTATGTTTTCAATAAAGTTCACTGTAATATCTTTCAGAGTTATTGTCTGCATCCCGATATATACATGTTAAAAGGTACAACTTCCTTAAGTTTTGTCCATGAGTGTATATTGGTTATCTCGTGTTTCTTCAATAAAGGTTACTGTAATATCTTTCAGAGTTATTGTCTGAATACCGATATACATGGTAAAAGGTACAAAAGTATAGGTATGAATATGCAAATATGTCGAATGTAAAGTTAGGCAGTTTTATGCTGAAAAGTCCATCCTGGGAGTTTTACTCTGTGATTTAAAAAAAAACCAAGCCCTAGCAACAAGGGCACCGTGGCAACACTGGGGGAGTGAAGGGACATTTCAATCTCCAGGTAAATCAATTTCTGTTGCCCCCACTGGAATAATTAAACATTTGGTCCCCCTGGGTGTGAGAGGGCAATGTTGTCGATTTATTTTTTACTCTATCATCTAATTTATTTTGTTGTCTCGGGATAATTGTGACGTCATTCTGTCCGTGGTGAAGTTACGGAAGCTAAGGTAATTAAACATCTTAAGAAACTATTATGAGATAATTGTATATTGTATTATTACAAATATAAACAATCTTCATATTGTAAAACGACATTTGAAAATTATCCCGCATGTGTTTCTTTTGAACGAAAAATCGAAATTTATTTTAAGGAGAAATAACGATTATTTCTAACCTTAGAGATGAAGTATGAAAGAATGAATTGTGAAGAGTAATGATAAACGGGAAAAATAAAAGTGTCCAGGGATGGTATTTTTCGTTTTTTGGGAGATTTCGATTTTTCGTTCAAAAGAAACACATGCGGGATAATTTTCAAATGTCGTTCTACAATTATAAGCAGCATTATATTGTATTATAAACTTCATATTGTCCTTATTACGATTAGAAATAGTGGTGAGGCCTGGCTCATCGATGGAGAACCCTTCCAGTGTAATAGGGCTTTGATAATTTATTAGATTGTTCTGTTTATATATCCGGTACTTTGGGGAAATTCTTGGTGAAGAGATTTGGAACATTTGCTACTGTCCTTGCTGCAACGGTAAAATATTGGGAGGGCCTGGCTCATCAGTGGTGAACACTCACAGGTTAATCTATCATATAAGTCCAATGCGCTGTAGTGGATTGTTCAGCTTATATGGTCGGTTCTTTGGAGAAATTCTTGAAGTTATTTGGATAATTTCTCTCCTACTACCCTTACTGCAACGGTAAAATATTGGGAGGGCCTGGCTCATCAGTGGCGAACCCTCTCAGTTCAATCTATCATTATTATATCGGGCTGTTATATGTCCGTTAGGTTAGAGACATGTTTACGAAATTATTAAAGAGAAAACAATGGACTTACACTCATGGACAAAACTTAAGGAAGAGGAAAGTATTTTATGTCTTTTTTGAAGGAGACAGAGGTTGTTCACACTTAGTTATCTCGTGTGCCTTCAATAAAGGTCACTGTAATATCTTTCAGAGTTATTGTCTCAATCCCGATATACATGCTGAAAGGTACAACTTCCTTAAGTTGTGTTCATGGGTGTATATTGGTTATCTCGAGTGTCTTCAATAAAGGTCACTGTAATATCTTTCAGAGTTATTGTCTCAATCCCGATATACATGGTAAAAGGTGCAACTTCCTTAAGTTTTGTCCATGAGTGTATATTGGTTATCTCGTGTGTCTTCAATAAAGGTCACTGTAATATATTTCAGATTTATTGTCTGAATCCCGATATACATGGTAAAAGGTACAACTTCCTTAAGTTTTGTGTCCATGAGTGTATATTGGTTATCTCGTGTGTCTTCAATAAAGGTCACTGTAATATCTTTCAGAGTTATTGTCTCAATCCCGATATACATGGTAAAAGGTACAACTTCCTTTAGCTTTTCCATGAGTGTATCTTTCAGAGTTATTATCTGAATCCCGATATACATGGTAAAAGGTACAACTTCCTTAAGTTTTGTCTATGAGTGTATCTTTCAGAGTTATTGTCTGAATCCCGATATACATGGTAAAGGGTACAACTTCCTTAATTTTTGTCCATGAGTGTATCTTTCAAAGTTATTATCTGAATCCCGATATACATGGTAAAAGGTACAACTTCCTTAAGTTTTGTCTATGAGTGTATCTTTCAAAGTTATTATCTGAATCCCGATATACATGGTAAAAGGTACAACTTCCTTAAGTTTGTCTATGAGTGTATCTTTCAAAGTTATTATCTGAATCCCGATATACATGGTAAAAGGTACAACTTCCTTAAGTTTTGTCTATGAGTGTATCTTTCAAAGTTATTATCTGAATCCCGATATACATGGTAAAAGGTACAACTTCCTTAAGTTTTGTCTATGAGTGTATCTTTCAAGGTTATTATCTGAATCCCGATATACATGGTAAAAGGTACAACTTCCTTAAGTTTTGTCCATGAGTGTATCTTTCAAAGTTATTATCTGAATCCCGATATACATGGTAAAAGGTACAACTTCCTTAAGTTTTGTCCATGAGTGCATCTTTCAAAGTTATTATCTGAATCCCGATATACATGCTGAAAGGTACAACTTCCTTAAGTTCCATTGTGTAGTTATAACTCTACCACTAACTATTATTTAGTATTCGTAGTGTAGTAGTAGTAAAAATATAATAGTCGTTTTTACCGGTTTGTGAAGTAGAAGGTTAGATATGATAATCACCAGAAGTTAACCACGCCTAACTATAAATAAAACCTAACGGTAAATCATTAAGATATTTCCCTCCATTGTATTGATAGCATCCAAGGACGTCAGACATCTGGAGGGTGACGTTTGCTGAAAATACTGCGGAGACAGATGATGAGGTGTTAGCGAAGGGTGAAAGGTAAAACTTCCATAAGTTTTGTCCATGAGTGTAGATGCGCAGTTGAGGAGTCTCCTTTTACAACGAAGAGTCCAGGCAATGATAGTGTTAGCACGTTTTCTTTGATGTTTCTTCTAGAAAGAACGAGCTGACTCAATTCGATTCAATTGATTTATTTCAAACAACAAAAGAGAATTACACTACGATTTAATGCGATTTAGTTGTATTTATAACACAAAAGAAAACAGAAGAAAAAAAAACAACAAAAAGAATGATGATAAGTAACAATAAAATTCTATGAATATGAATTATAATTAATTAATAAAATACAATAATAATAATAATAATAAAAACCTAACAGATAGACTACCAAAACATTAAGAACAAATATCAACGGTTACTCTTAGAATCTCTCATTTCCAATGAATATAACAGAGAGTATAAACATCACAATACCTTAGATATCTTAGAAGAAATCAATAGATCATTTTTATAGGTTCTGGTTGCCTTAAAAATGTAAATAGACATATTCCATAACATTGTTAAATTACATTTCAATTTAAAATTTCAGTTGTAAATATCCACGCTGCGCCCATTTGTATTTGTAAATATTTCTTGTAAGATATAGTCGATGTTTTATTAAGCCCGTTGAAGAGTGATTATCACTTGAAAGCTAACATTTTGTAATAAAAAAGAAACTCATTGTGAGAAAATATTTTGTAATTTTATAAATAATCATAAATATAGTTCGTTTTATAGCACAAAGGAGAATTGTTATAAAAGTGGTATAACACCGTGGATATCTGACAATCACAACCTAGATTCGAATCCCGCTATGGAAACTTTTTTTTCAGAAGAAAAATTACTTCAAATGTTCCGATTAGTGCAAGTAAAGAAACAGGCACACTTGTAATTCCTATGTCTAACTTATTTCTATATGTAAAAATATGTAGAAAGGCATGTAGGTAGTTAGCGTCGGCTTTTACTGTAAGTACACATAGTAATACAGTAGTATGTCTACACAAGTAGAAATGTGGTGTACTTACAGTAAAAACAGACGCTAACTACCCACATGTCTTTCTACATATATAATCTACGAGTTATATTAAAAAAGGCATATCCTAACCAAGAGCACATGTGCTTTACAGAAGGCAGAGCGCCATCTGGTGGAACAGACATCAACTAAACATTGATTTAGCCTGTTCCTTGATGGTTCAGCCTACTCCATGCTGACGAGTGCCAAAAGCGCGAAACGCGTTCGTGGATGGCTTTTCTTGATTTATCAAGAAATTGGGTTGGCCAAATATCAGGGAACAGGCTAAATCAATGTTTAGTTTATTTCTGTTCCACCAGATGGCGCTCTGCCTTCTGTAAAGCACATGTGCTCCTGGTCAGAATATGCCATTTTTAATATTGATTTCAACACCTGATCTTTTTGTCTTTTATTTTTTTCTTTCGTTTTTTTCATATATATCTATATACATATAGAAAGAATTTAGACATAGGAATTACAAATGTGCCAGAGCCCTGTTTGTTTACTTGCACTCATTGTTGGGGTTGGTTTTCTTCAAGAATCAGAAATATTTAATCAATTTTGCTTCAGAAGTAAAAGTGTCCAATGCTGGATCCAATCCCGAGTCATGGTTGTCAGAACTGCTAACAACCCACCATCATGGCTGTTTATATGTTAATTTTGTAATTATTCTTTTTTTTTTTTTTTAATTCATAGAAGCATTTTTCTGGCAGACATATTCCATTTTTTATCATCATCATTTTTATTATTATTGTTTTTTTTTTCTTAGTTATCAAATTTTTTTTAATATAGTTTCTTTTTTGTTTTGTTCATTTTTAAGCAATAAAATATATGTAGAACTAAGGTTTAATATTCAATTCAAACATATGGAACCAACATCGATTCATTTTTAAAAACAAAGCAAAATCATAAGCTTATACAACTTTCACTTTTTCATACAATGGCCATGTATACTTGGGATAAGTAACACCACCATATATGGAGGATTAGAGAAACTGAGATAGATGATAATTGCAGATGGAGAAAGACATTACGAATAATTCTTTATTTTATCCAAGAGATTCTTTCCAAAAAAAAACAATAATATTATAAAATAAATGAAGCTTCCAGGGTTAAGTTTCTTGTGCAACTTTTTATTTTCAAGCTTTCGGACTTGTCAGTCCTTGAACAGGATTATCAATTTAACAACTTAATAATAAATACATTTTTATATACACATTATTATATTACGATGTACTAGAGCGCCATCTGTTATGAAAAATCGAAACTATTTTAGACGCGTAAGATTAATTTTAAAAAGAATCTTACGCGTCTAAAATAGTTTCGAATTTACATTATTATATACATATTTTAAACTATAAGAACTCTTAAAATTTGGTTAAAGGAATAAGCATATACATATTTTAAATACCTATTATATATTGAGAGAGGAAAATATATTACATTATTTCTGTTTGAAAAACAAAATTTTGAAAATACATGTGCGTGGTGGATGATACATGCTGGTTGAATGATATCTTGAGACTAAATTAAATTAGAAAAGACAGGGAGAGGGGAGAAAGTCTTTAGATCAATCTACTGCTGGCAGCTAAATCAGGATCACAGTTGGGGGAGAAAATCTTCGTAGAAAATCTTAAGAATGTCGTTCTATATTTAGGTCTCCCTGAAGACACCCTTGTGTCCCTTATTTAGCGGTTTCCTGTACTTTGGAACGTTCCGCGATACCATCCGTCGACAACTATCTATATACCCCAACTATACGTGGTACAGCCCATGAATATCATTATGGGTATATTGTCAAGATAGAGGCAGACTTGCCTGCATTCATATTTCTTGAAATTAAAGATACTTCGGCCAGTAAATCTTTTTATTATCTCGACGTTTCGACAAAAAACTGCAGTTTACTTGTTCTCTTTTAAATGAAGGGATCTAGTAATTATGTCCTCGTGCAGTTTAAACTGAAGTAACCTAGAGACCGGAGTCACGATCGACCAATCAGAAGCTTCGTCATCTCCAGAACGGCCGCCAGTCTAAATCCTCAGCTCCCATTATGTTTTCCTGAAGTTTTAACCCGGAGTAAACTAGCGACTAGTCACGAGTGGACAATCAGAAGCTTCGTCATCTCCAGAACGGCCGCCAGTCTAAATCCTCAGTTCCCATTACGTTTTCCTGAAGTTTTACCCGGAGTAAACTAGCGACTAGTCACGAATGGACAATCAGAAGCTTCGTCATCTCCAGAACGGCCGCCAGTCTAAATCCTCAGCTCCCATTACGTTTTCCTGAAGTTTTACCCGGAGAAAACTAACGACTAGTCACGAGTAGCCAATCAGAATCTCCGTTAACCCCAGGTCGAGCCGCTGGAGTGACCTAGCAATTGGTCACCAGTAGCCAATCACCATCCCTCAATCACTTCTAGGACGGCCGCCACTGGAGCGTGCACGAATGTGTGCCAAGGTTAGTTCACAATGGACGATTAACGCTTTGCCTCAAGACAAGAAAAAATAAATCTGGGCAGCTGCTGCAGATAAGTCCCAATCAAGGTGAAAACTTCCCATTTAGGTAAACTCCATCCATGTACAGTACCTGACCACTTATTTACATATCCTTCCTCCTCCTTCAGTACTTTCCTCTACTGAGGGTGGGCCACATGGTCTCTCGATATCTCCCTTCCTCAGCTTCATCTGAATACCGATATACATACTAAAATATACAACTTCCTTTGAACTCCGCTTTTGCCGGTCCCAAGCCCGGATGAAAAAGGAGGACGGGGAGCAGTAACAAGCTCACTAAAAAACCTGGGCTCAGCTGGCCTGGCTGATAGTACCCTGTAAGGGCTCCAGGGATACAGGATGAGCAGTGTTTGTACTCCATGTTAGGAGTGGCTGCACATGGTGTCTGTTCCTCATGTCAGAGGCGGCCATTTCTTTTGGAGCTAAGTCGGCCTGCCACTGAGTAGTGCTCCCAGTCTTAATGACAAAGGCAGACGCATTCTACTTCACCCAGTCATGATGGTTGTCAAACAGACACCATCAAGGGTCACAACTTGATATCCTAATATGACCGAGTGGAGATAAGGAAGAAGACAACTTCCTTAAGTTTTGTCCATGAGTGGGTATATATAAATAAAACTACATTTCTCAAACCAACCAACAAAGCTATAAGAAGAAAAACTTATATCTTGAAGTAAACGTTCCATAAAACTGTATATTTCCATATATTCCTACGACAAAAGAACAACACCAATAGATCAATAATCGATAGTTCTCCAATGATTGATGACAACAGGAATAAAAAAGTTCACCTGGCGACACTCTCCTGATTGTCGTCTGCCTCTCGGGACAGAGAGACTCCGGAAATAAAATAAAAAAGATATCGGAGAAAGTTTGGATTGAGTCCCCTCAGTGTTTAGGAATGTTGGACTTTATTTCTTCCATTTTATTTAGGAATATACGTTTTGTTCTTTATTTGTAGCAAGTCATTGCAGTAGTAAACATTTTTTTTAGTTTTCGTGTGCAAATTTTAACCTTTTTTGCATACGGTACATATACTCTGGCAACGACCAACTATACAAAAAAACTAATGTCACGATAAAGTACCACAAAGATATGTCGCAAATTTCCCTACTCTAATAATTCTGACGATGGTGCCATAGTAGATAGCAGGGTCAGTTCAACCACATATACACAGACAAATTAGATATTTCTTTTGATTTGCATATATCGGAATTGAGTGGTCATTTGGGGATTTGAAATTTGCATATACCGGAGTGAATAAGCAAGTTAGGGAATCAATTTTACATATGAAAGAGTTGGGAAGCTAGTTAAAAGTTTTTATTTGTATATATAGGAATTTTGGGGCAGCTAATTTTCACATGTCGGAATTGAGCGGCTAGTTGGGGGTTTTAAATTTGCATATACCGGATTGAGGCAGCCAGTTAGGTATTTTAATTTGCACGTGAAAAAGAGTTGGGAAGCGAGTTAGGGACTTTAATTTGCATATACCGGAATTGTGCGGGCAGTTAGAAACTAATTTGAATATGTCGGAGCTGAGCGGCTAGTTAGGGATTTTAATTTGCATATACCGGAGTTAAGCGGCAAGATGGAAGAGATAGACAAAAATATCCTAACAATTCACTCAGGTAGAGGGAGCCACGTACACACTGGAGTCGATATTGGGAACATGTGCGTGTAGGTATGCGTGTGAGTGAAGAAGCTAAACTCCTGACATGTCTGGGATCGCCCCTAACCCACGTAGAACCCGAGTTCAAAGAATATGCAGCTAAGAGTTCATTTATCTCTTCTATGCAAATTTATGCTTGACAAAATACAAGATATAATATGCGAATACGGTATATGCCAAACATAGTATATTTAAAAGTACACCTATATAACTACAATAAGTAAACAAAATCAGTGTATGAAACTACATATGCAAATATAGTCGTTCAAACAAGATGTATGAATGTGTCCGTCTTTAATTGCAATATTTAAAATAACAGTATGCAAATATGGTATGTCAAACAATGTGTATGATAATCTCACTATGTAAAAAATCAGTAAATGAAACTACATATGCAAATATAGTCGTTCAAACAAGATGTATGAATGTGTCCGTCTTTAATTACAATATTTAAAATAACAGTATGCAAATACGGTATGTCAAACAATGTGTAGGATAATCTCACTATGTAAAAAAACAGTAAATGAAACTACATATGCAAATATAGTCGTTCAAACAAGATGTATATAAATGTCCGTCTTTAATTCCAATATTTGAAATAACAGTATGCAAATACGATGTGTCAAACAACGTGTATGATATTCTCCTTATGTAAAAAAATCGATATGATATGCAAATACAATTGGTTTAAACAACACTACCGAAGTTCATTATAAGAAGCAATAAAGATTAAATATAAAAACACGCATGTCTGATAAATGTAAGAAACATGCTTTTATGGACGTTTACATAATATTTAGAGTTTTAAAACTTCGAATAAAAAAATGAAATTTCATTTCTTGATTAGCACAGTCCAGTGAGGAAGTTAAAGAAGAGGTATTCTGAATGGCGCTCGCGTAAGAGATTTAAACTTTAAATAAGGTTATGTAATTGGCAATGTACGCTAGTGTTAAATACTTGTTAATTGTAGTTACATGTTTCCTGGAATATCTCTTAATCCAAATTCATTTTTATGAACACTAATTATTTTATTCTATACTTATAAGCTCTTTCGGACTAATTTCCTTTTTCATAAATAGACGAGACGTGTAAGATCAACACTTCCTTGTATAAACACACTTAAACTATAGGATTTATGCATTTATCAGAAAAACGTATTTGCATATAGCGAAGTTCAATTTAAAAAGGAGATAGCTGCATCGACCGTTGTGGGATTTCCGATATTTCGGTGACTCACGTTGGCCTTCCTCGGGGGAGTTCTGTAGAAAGTGTGACGTCGGAAAATATGCAAATAATCCGAACACTATTGGTGTATCAATATCCTTTTTAAACGAACTCCCGCAACCAGAAAGTGATTTTTACAAAGATATTTTAGAGTATTTCTGAAAAGGGAATTTCTCGAAAGCATAGAATAAAATGATTTGCATTTATGGAAGTTGAATTTTTGATTTTGAAAGTTTCATATAGTATAGGAAATCGTTAACTAATATAATTTACACTCATGGACAAAACTTGAGAAAGTGGAAAGTCTTTGATCCGCCGGTCGTCTGTTTTTTGAAGGAGACAGAGGTTGTTCACACTTGGTTATCACGTGTGTCTTCAATAAAGATCACTGTAATATCTTTCAGAGTTATTGTCTCAATCCCGATATACATGCTGAAAGGTACAAGTTCCTTAAGTTTTGTCCATGAGTGTATATTGGTTATCTCGTATGTCTTCAATAAAGGTCACTGTAATATCTTTCAGAGTTATTGTCTCAATCCCGATATACATGTTTAAAGGTACAAGTTCCTTAAGTTTTGTCTCTATGAGTGTATATTGGTTATCTCGTGTGTCTTCAATAAAGGTCACTGTAATATCTTTCAGAGTTATTGTCTGAATCCTGATATACATGCTGAAAGGTACAACTTCCTTAAGTTTTGTCCGTGAGTGTATATTGGTTATCTCGTGTGTCTTCAATAAAGGTCACTGTAATATCTTTCAGAGTTATTGTCTGAATCCTGATATACATGCTGAAAGGTACAACTTCCTTAAGTTTTGTCCGTGAGTGTATATATATGTGTGTGGTACATACATCATATATATATATGTATGTGTAAGTGTGTAAAAAGAATGTAAAATAAGAAAAAAAAGGAGAAATAAATATAACTTTATAAAAATATATTCTATTAGCTATAACAATAAATAAATAATGAAAACGCTCTATAACAAAAAGCCGTTTAATAACGAATTTTTCACTATCTTTTCGTGTGAGATTCTTTTTAAATTTGTTATCTATAACGAAAGAGAAAAATCTTTCTCTTCAATTTCTTTAAAGCATTCTCACACAATATGTAAATTGGGAGATAGACTGTTAAAATAGCTGTCGGCCAAGTCTTTGTAAAGAACAGAAGCTAATTAAAGCTTAACTATGGAATAATAATATATATATATCATCAAGAATGAATAAAAAGTTACACTTCTCTAAAAGAACTCCATATAGAGGTCTATTATAGATTTTCACACTAATATGTAAATATGTAAATTGGGATAGACTGCCAAAATATATGTTTGTCAAGTCTTTGTTTATAGCAGAATCTAGTTAAAGCTTTAACTATAGAATAATAATAATAAATATTGGGAAGAATGAATAAAAAAACGATTTAAAAAAAGTTGTTTCTATGAAAGAAGTACGTAGAGGTCAACAGCGCCAATTCGACGGTGAGGAAAGTGGAAGGATGGCTGGTGGGAGATTAGAGGTTGGGGAGACATTACCATTTGGAAGAAGACGGCAGGCAGTCTGGGTGTGGGGATTGGAGCGAGTGACCTGGCGACCGCTCGATATTCTCGGCTGCTTCGATCGATGCACGGATCCTCCAGGCTTCCTGGGGACTTGCACTTCCTGCAGGCTTCCTGGAGACTTGCACTTCATTCAGGCTTCCTGGAGACTTGCATTTCCTGCAGGCTTCCTGGGGACTTGCACTTCCTGCAGACACGATCTTCAGGTTTCTTGAGGACTTGCACTTCCTGCAGACACGATCTTCAGGCTTCCTGGGGACTTGCACTTCCTCCAGGCTTCCTGGGGACTTGCACTTCATTCAGGCTTCTTGGGGACTTGCGCTTCCTGCAGACACGATCTTCAGGCTTCCTGGGGACTTGCACTTCCTCCAGATTTCCTGGGGACTTGCACTTCCTCCAGATTTCCTGGGGACTTGCACTTTCTCCAGGCTTCCTGGGGACTTGCACTTCCTCCAGGCTTCCTGGGGACTTGCACTTCCTCCAGGCTTCCTGGGGACTTGCACTTCCTCCAGGCTTCCTGGGGACTTGCACTTCCTCCAGGCTTCCTGGGGACTTGCACTTTCTCCAGGCTTCCTGGGGACTTGCACTTCCTACAGGCTTCCTGGGGACTTGCACTTCCTCCAGGCTTCCTGGGGACTTGCACTTTCTCCAGGCTTCCTGGGAACTTGCACTTCATTCAGGCTTCCTGGGAACTTGCACTTCCTACAGGCTTCTTGGGAACTTGCACTTCCTACAGGCTTCTTGGGAACTTGCACTTCCTACAGGCTTCTTGGGGACTTGCACTTCCTGCAGACACGATCTTCAGGCTTCCTGGGGACTGATTATTTCATTCCTTTTTTATTTATTTATTTATTTTATTCATTCACTAGCGCTAATATACCTGTCTTGAAACATAGATGTTAGATAGCCAGCACATTCCTAGTTTTTGACATAACAGATACTTCAGACAGAATAGTTACTTTTTTTTTTCTTGGCGTTTCGACAAAAAAAATCTTTTGTCCTCATCATAAAAAATATATTTTTAACGCTCTTCCAAAATTATATAAATATTTAAAATAAGGCTTATTTTGGATTTAAAAGGTTTTATTTATCCAATATTTCGATGGACCAATCGTCCATCTTTCCTGAAAAGGAAAAAAAAATAGATTTTTATAATCGAAATATCGAAAAAAAATAAAAACTATTTTTTGATTAAAGTATATCTGTTATTTTAAGAGTTATTCACACTAAGGGATAAAATAAAAGTTTTAAAATTGTCAAATGTCTCAAACAATAATCCCCGCAGTTGATATCCCATGAAACAAAGAAATGGTAAAAAAAGAGACATCTGTGATAATTATGATAAAAAAAAAAGAATTAAGAGAACAGCTGGTTTGTCTGAAATAGCAGGACTAATTGAAGTAACTTCCGTTGTATGTCGTGACATAAAATACCCAGAATTTCTCGTAATGTAATTCTACTGACAGCAAAAAGAGACACAGCTACGTACTCTAAGGAAATGTTTATATTGCCACGTGGAAAATTAGGGAAAACCAACTTCAGGATGAGACAACAATTTATTTCAGACAAGAACAAACTATGAATTCGATAAAAATAATCCCTTGAATCAATATTAAAATAAAAACAGAAAGCCTCCAGGGAAAAGTTTCTTTTAAAAATATTTTTATCTAAAAAATATCTCGAGCTTACGGGCAAGTAAGCCCTTCTACGGGAGAAAATGCTTTACATGATTAATACGCCAATAAAATATGATTTAAAATTAAATAAAGTCCATTCATTGTTTACATACAAAAAAAAAAGAAAAAAGAAAAACAAATGTAAACAATGAATGGACTTTATTTAATTTTAAATCATATTTTATTGGCGTATTAATCATGTAAAGCATTTTCTCCCGTAAAATGGCTTACTTGCCCGTAAGCTCGAATATTTTTTAAATAAAAATATTTTTAAAAGAAACTTTTCCCTGGAGGCTTTCTGTTTTTATTTTAATAACAAACTATGAATGATAAACAAAAGATAAGCAATGAGAGAAATTTACAGATTAGCAAAATATAAACATATAAATGACCACTCTGTTAATAAAAATAATAAAATTAATAAATACTTTGTTACAGTATTAACACAAAATTCCGCCGGTCCAAAATCACTTTATTAGGTACCACTCAACAAGAACAACCTAGTTTATGATAATTGCAACAATGAATGTGAAGGTTATTTACATATTAAACAAAATGTTAACGTGGGATTCAATCCCGGTTTATGGCTGTTGGGAATCGAGGGTGTTACCTACTTGTCCACCGACTTTTTTTATTGTTTAAACAAAATTTAAAACTGGGGCGAGTGATTATAAACAATACTTAAAGTTACACCGCATAAGTTTCTTTTTTTGTGAAAAATCAATATTTATTTCAAAGAGAAATATTTACTATTTCTAACTTTTTTGAATGAAGTATGAGAGGGTGAAAATATGAAGAGTAATGGCGAACGGAAAAAAAAAATATATATATGAATGTTTGTATGTTTGTTTGTATGTCCGGTATACAAATTCGCAGTAGTTCACTAATTCAAACCAAAATTTCCATACATAGGTAAAAAAAAAACGGGGAAGACGATAGGCTATTTTAAAAAATATATAAATCAATTATTAAAACTATATATTCAAATTATTCTACTTAGCTCGCGAGCAGCGCCTCTAGCGGTGAAGATGGGAGGTAATATCAGCTGACCTAATGTACATGTAAAGTTTGGAGCGGGACGTTTCACAAGAGTGACATCCACGGCGCCAATTTATAATTGTAACGAATAGTGTTTGAATAAAACATTTAATCGGGTAAACCCGGGCGTTGCCCGGGTCATTCGGCTAGTACAACATAAAGTTGCGGAAGGATGATAGTCATGTACCAAAAGTTCTCCCGCTAATTATGTATAAAAACTGTGTGTTTTGGAGAATATTTACTCTCCACTGTAGATAGACACCGAGTCACTGAAACGACGAGAACTAAATAAAAAGTGATTTGATGTAGTTACATATTTCCAAACCAACTTCCAACCAAAAAATGATCTTCAAAACAAAGTATTTTGTCCATCACCCCAGTATAGAATGTTATGGTGGGGATGAAGAATTAGCCACAGCCCCGTTTGAAGGGAGAGGTGCCATTTTTGGTACATATATATGTATGACCCGAGGCCGCTGGTTGCGGCGACGGTCAATAGATGGCGTCTGGTTTTAGACGTCTATTTTGACAGGAGAGGCGACCCTTGTCTCTTTAGATCAATTTCCTCCCGGGAAAATTTCCATCCATATATATGTATCTAAAGAGACAAAGGTCGCCTCTCCCGTCAAAATAGACGTCAAAACTGGTGTTGTGGCTTTGTCACCGACCCGAGGCCGCTAGTTGCGGCGACGGTCAATAGATGGCGTCTAGTTTTGACGTCTATTTTGACGGGAGAGGCGCCCTATGCTTTATATATATGTAAATAAAATGGAATAATTTACATAGCATATATTTACACCAATACCTTTTGCATATTTCGAATTAGATAGAATCACATATTTACTTAGGAGCGATTTACACCAATAATGTTGCATATATTGGATTGGATAGAACCCCCGTATTTACATACCTCAGGAAAATACTATTTCGCGGTCTGTTGAAGAGAGAGGTCTCTCTTGGCCCAAAATTTTATAAACAAACATATGGATTTTAATATTGAATTGTTTATCTTTGTATCTTCGCCTATTTATAAAACGTTTACATATAAAATTTCCTTTTTAATGTTATAGCTTGTGTGAAAGCAACAACACAGAAAATAAATTAAAATAAAAAAAAACGATTTGAAAAAAAAATTACATTTAAAAAAAATGAAAGAAAATACGTACAAAGAGAAAAGCCATTAAAAACTTATCACTTAAGAAGAATGATAAAATATCAAAGCATTTAGAAGAAAAAATGAATATTTGTATTTAAAGAAAAGTAAACTTTTTCTCCAATATTATTCAAATGATTCAAGAGAGGGTGTGAATGTTAAAATATAATTTACTATAGCTATCGTGTCATTAATAATCAAATAAAAAAAATCAAAATAACATTCGAAAAAATGAAAGATGTTAGCGAGTTCCTCTACAGAGAGTAAATTTTTATTTTTTTCTGATCACAGAATATTGATGGTCGCTTTTGACCATTAACCAGACGATCTGTCTGGAAGCCATTAAAACATGGCGGCTCGTAAAAAAAAAAAAAAAAAGTGAATTCCCAAACGTTCTCCCAAGTAATTGGCAATTAAAGACGATGACTAAAAACAGCCATAAGATTAAAATCATGAGGATAGATCTAATTAAATTGAGCGCTCAAACCATATTCACTGATAATACTTTAAAAGCACAAGGTGAAGAAAGAAAAAAAAACTTTTGAAGACTTTTTATCGGTGTTCTTTTTTAGATTATTTTCAAAGTTTTAAATTGATTTTGCAAATTTTACAAATAAAAAATATATACGAGATAGTTAAAAAAGACATATTCTATTCTAAAAGAGTTATTTTTTGGGAGAAAAAAAAAAAACAAATTAGCTCATAAAAAATGTTTTTAAGAGTATTTGTAAATATTTTTTGTTAAAAGTACAAATGATTATTTATTTTAAAAATAACTTCCTGCTGTCTTTACTGCAATGCGAAAATATTGGGAGGGCCTGGCTCATCAGTGGTGAACCCTCCCAGCGGTTTCGCCAGTTTAATCAACTCTACCTCTTCTTTAGAGGTCTAATACTGTATTGGATCATTCTGTTTATATATGTTACACTGAAGGGTGGAATCTCTTAGTTATGGTATTGAAGTAAACTATGGATATGAGCTTTTAGGACAGTAGAAAATTATTTTAATATATAAATTATATTTGAAAATAAACATTCGAGCTTTAATAGTTTAACTTTTTATACATTACACTCACAGACAAAACTTAAGAAACTTAAGAACTGGTCGTCTGTTTTTTTTTTTTTTTTTTTTTTCCTTTTTTAAGGAGACAGAGGTTGTTCACATTTGGTTATCTCGTGCGTCTTCAATAAAGGGCACTGTAATGTCTTTCAGAGTTATTGTCTGAATCCCGATATACATGGTAAAAGGCACAACTTCCTTAAGTTTTGTCTATGAGTGTAGATGACACGTTATTTCCTTATACTGTGTTTTTGCTTATCTCTAAATATTTAATATTATACCAAAAAAAAACTATTATCGTCTGTGTATTTTATATTTTTTAGCCATATTTCCAAATATTCAAAAACGAATATATTCTCTTATTTGAATATTTTAAAAACATGTTTTTTCTTCAAATGTAATTCTATATTTTAAATTATATATTCTATATATATATTTTTTAAATAATGTATATTTCATTTATTTGAAGAAAAAAATACTTTTTTAATTTTGTTTTATATTATCTCTCTCTCTCTTTCACAAAATAATTTCCTTAAATTTCTGCTTCGATTAAAAAAAAAAGTAATTTCTTCTTGCTATCTTTAAATTACTTAAAGAAAAAAAAAGGTGCAATTAAAAGACATTATCATTAAATTTCTTTTATATATAATTTAAGAAATCTTTAATTACTATTATCTATAAATTATAAGGTAATTTTTTCATTGAATAATGGCAAAGAAATCCATTACTAATTTCATTTATTTTTACTGTAAAAGTATTTTTAATATAAAAAGAAATTTATCAATCTATATCGGGTTTTTGTCTCATTCATTTTCGTTTTCTGAAATGTGTAGATTAAAAAATAACTATTAAAATATATATATATATAAAACTTCTAAATATATATTTTTTAAATAAAAACTTTTTAATGCAATTATATCACAATAAATACTATATAGTTTACATAATTTTTTATTAAAAAATAAATAAAAACGTTAAAAAAAAGTATCCATATTTTTAAAAATATTATTATGAAGAAAAAAAAAAGAGGAATAATCAGTGAGAATAGCAGCCATTTCTGTACGCTAGCAACACGACACCGGATGTCTCGTGAGCGGCCAAGCAAGTATCCGTTCGAGACAGAAATGGCTCTCTAATTGAATGGCACAGAGGGGACACACCTAGACGAGGGGGGTGACGAAGTTTTGTATCGATTTGGTGACGCTTGGCCAAAGCTCTGTCATACACCCAGCCCTAACACCCGTAGACACCATTGGAAACACGCTGATGTACTACAGTTTAAAAACAAAATGATTTTTTTTCTAAATACGCTTTTTTACATTTTGAAAATAGAGCCATCCATACTTATCCATACTATCTAATGATTATATTAATATATAATAATAACACCTTCCGATAAACTGTCCATTAAATTCTGATCTAAGGGAAGAAAACCAACTTTACCTGACTAATACAAAACAAGTCGCTTGCAATAAAGACCAATACATTAAGTTTAATAGATTCTGCAGGATGTATATTTCAAGGCGAAAGTGTTGACTGTACATATTTCAAGCTACTATTTCTAATTACTATATGCAAAATTTGACATCGAACTTTTAATTTCCATGATTCCTAATGTTTAATTGTGTTAATTGTATATAATGTAATATATACACGCAATTATCCTAATTTTGGATATGGCGTGTCTCTCCCAACTGTTAAATAAATAAATAAAAATCTAATGATTATAAAACCTAGACAAATTCTTCATCAATTAAGCCAGAATGACGAAAAGTGGAAAAACAAACCCACCTTGAATATCAAACAAGCCAGACTTCTCAAGAACAATATCCCCAAGGACCCAACAATATAAATTGTAAATGAACAAACCCTGTACATCCCCACAGTAAATATGATGATCTAGGTAGCTCTTTTTGAGCGGCGGTACCTAATAAAGTTATTTGGAATTTGGTTCTAATGATTATTAGATAGTAAAAAGTCATAAATTGGATTAAATAAAAAAATTATTTGCTAATATTCGGTTGGCTGAACGCCAACCTTTATCAAGGCATTACATTTTTGTATACATAAACTCAGAGTAACACTATGCGCCGCTGAGTTTATGTATACAAAAATGTAATGCCTCGATAAAGGTTGGTGTTCAGACAACCGAAATATTGGCAAATAATTATTTTATTCAATCCAATATATGTATTTTTATTATCTAACGCTTTCTACATTTGTTGTCTTGTCTCCGGGGTAAATCCAGGTTATAATAATTTATTTTCCTCCAATTTACTCAGATTAATTTATTTATTAGCTTAATTGTCTTAATTAAGTTTTCCCCTGTATATAAATTTCATTATTACCTTTATATGAATAGCTTTAAAAATAATAATAACATTGTTTATTACTGGTACTGTTACTGTTATTCCTATATGTATCCTATATTTCTACTTGGAGAATCTGTATAAGATTGAAAGGTCTTAATAAAGATTTATTATTTACTTCTCCTGACGAAGACAAAAGATTTTTGTCGAAACGTTGAGAAAATAAAAAACTCTAATTGGCCGAAGTGTCTATTTTTCATATAAATAATAAATATTTGTTGTTGTTGTCTTTTGTTGTCTTGTCCTTTAAACGATAGAGTTGTACTTTAATCAAAAATATTTGTGAAATTTCTACGATTACAGAAGCATTTTAACATAGTGTCGTTAAACACCAAGAATCCAAGTACAGACATAGACTATATAAGTAGAATGTACAATATAACAGTTGTAGATTAGATCTGGTGTATTGTATAGGTGAAATCGCTAGGAAGGATTCACCACTAATGAGGCAAGCCCTCCCAATATTTCCATTGCAGTAAGGACAGTAGAAGTTTGTTTTATGTGTAAAAGAAACACATATATAACACGTTATTACCTTATAATTAAATTAGTTATGTGTGAAATATGTGTAAAATTTCTACAATTACAGAATCATATTTACATAGTTACGTTAAACACCAAGAATCCAAGTACAGATATACTATATAAACAGAATAAACAATACAACAGTTGTAGCTTAGATCTGGTGGATTATATTGGTGAAATGGCTGGGAAGGGTTCACTACTGATGAGTCAAGCCCTCCCAATATTCCCATTGCACTAAAGACACTAGAAGTTTGTTTTATATGTAAAACAAACATCTATATAACGCGTTATTACCTTATAATTAAATTAGTTATGTGTGAAATATGTGTAAAATTTCTACAATTACAGAATCATATTTACATATTTACGTTAAACACCAAGAATCCAAGTACAGACATGTACTATATAAACAGAATGTACAATACAACAGTTGTAGCAGCTTATATCTGGTGGATTATATTGGTGAAACCGCTAGGAAGGTTCACTACTGATGAGCCAAGACTTCCCACATTGTTTTTTCTCCTCATCTTTAACTTACCAATTTTGTTGTTTGTGTCCATCAAGTCAACGTTTAGGGGGTCAGTGGAAGGATGGTCTAAACCGTTGGTTTTCGACCGCTACAACCCGGGTTTGATTCCCGCATTGGACACTTTTTTTCTGATTTAAAAAAAAAATGCTCCAATGGCCCCCGATTCTTGCAAAAGTCCAGCCCCACCAGCGAGTGCAAGTAACCAAATGAGGCTCTGGCACATTTGTATGTGCAAAGTCGAACTGCTTTTCACATGTGTAGACAATGTGGTGCACTTACAGTAAGAGCAGTCGCCTACTTCTACCCACCATGATTATCATGGCCTGTACCACGTGTACTAGGGATAAGCAAAAAAAAAGTCAACTTTTGGTGACACTATGGACGAGGGATGGTCACTAACAGATCAAATTTACTCAAGTTGATCTCTTGTTAAATGGCCATCACTCTCATCTAGTGACCTTCTGGTAGTTTTCTTGACCTCTTTTAGCCAGCTTATTGCAGGTCTTCCTACAATTTTTCCAAACTTGTATGTTATAAACCATTTGCTTTCATTAGGTGTGTTTCACTAAATTTCTGATGGTGTCCATCAATGGATGAGCCAATACAGTCAATGACATGTAGTTATATTTACATATTTACTATCAATATTGTTGCATCATGATTAATGCGCGTATTTTTTAAATTTATTTATAATACAGTCGAACTTGGATAATTCGAACCCCAAGGGACCATAAAAAAATTCGAATTATCCAAAAATTCGAATTAAAAACGGAAATTCTATTTATAGGAAATTCTAGGGACCAAGATAAATATTCGAATTAAAGAGGTTTTCGAATTAAAGAAGTTCGAATTATCCAAGTTCTACTGTATTATTTTTAATATATTTAAAATTATATATTTATTTATTTTTATAAAACAGATTATTACTATAAAATATTATGTACTATAAAACATTTGTATTTTGATACACTGAATACCCCACCTGCTTTAAACTTTGATGTGATAAAAAAAGAGACATTCTAGGTTCTACCTAAATATATAGTTGTCTTATTATTGACTGGTTTAACCTTGTAGGATGGTTGAGACACGTTCTGGAAAGATGCAAGACACGTCTGAGGAGAGAATCAAGACTGGAAAATCTGTCAAACCGCAGCTTGGTGCAACAATATGCACATAAATATGTAAATATATGATGAATTCTTATAAACAAATATTGAACATCTATATACACGGTCTAGCCATAAATTCTGTTACAAACAATTTTATAAATTAAATGATTAAGAACAAAAACTAATGGAATATATATAAATACATATTTTATTAGCCAATAGGACATATAGATTTTAAATATATACAATCATTCAAAATGTCCTCCCTTATTTTTGACACAGGATCTCAAACGTTCGGGCCACTGATCTATGGCGGCACACACCTTTTCTAAAGGTATTTCTTTCATTGCTCTCACCAATGCTGATTTCAATTGATCCAAATTATATCTTTTAGAGCACACTTTCTCCTCTAAATATGCCCACAAACTGTAATAATGTAATTCTATATACAGTTACGAGCGTCATGCGTTCTTAATTCTTCATCTCTTAATCATTTGTCATCTCTGTCACCGTTTGCTTTTTTTTTTTTTTGGAATGGCGCCCTCCTATTGGTTGGCTACGATCACGCCACCTTTGCCCCCCCATCATGCCCCCCCCCCAATCGCTATTTCGTCTTTGTAACTATTGTGTTGGAGCGGGTCGCTCCCTAAATAAATGCATATATTAGATAATAACCAAATGGAATCCTCTCTTTCTTTTTCGCAGTAAGAGACGCCTACGGAAGCCAACAGTACATAGACAGATAAAGCACATAGGCTATAGTTATTAACTAATATATGCATTTATTTAAGGCGCCAATTTATAATTGTAACAAATAGTATTTGAATCAAAACATTCAATCGGGTAAAACACGGGCGTTGCCCGGGTAATTCGGCTAGTATGTAAAGTATACATATGGTAAAATCCATGATAATCATGGTTAGCCACTGCTTTTACTGCAAGTATACTACATATCTTCACAGGTAGAAAACAGTTCGACTTTTACACACTTACAAGTGTGCCAGAGCCCTGTTTGGTTACTTGCACTCACTAGTGGAGGTTGGACTTCTACAAGAATTGATAGCCATTGAAGAAATTTTATCTTCAGGTAAAAACAAAAAGTGTCCAATGCGGGATTCGAACCTGGGTCGTGTCTATCATAAATCGACGTTTCAAACCACTCAGCCACCAAGTGAAGTAACGACTTAACGACAGACCGAAACGCTTTCGTGGTTGGCTTTTCTTGGTTGGTCGGGAATGGGTATTTGGCCGGTTCTGGAATAGTTAAGGATTGATGAGTGGTTGATGTTTGTTCCGATGGATGACGCGGGCCATCGGCAACTTTCAGTTGAGCGATAGGGAGATGCCTTTTTCTTAGTTAATGAACCTTATCCCAGTACAATATTACATTTGTACTATTTTTTTCACATTGTAAATTGTTTCTGCCTTATATACAGAAGTTAGAATGACTGTCATCAGCAAAGAGATACCAAGAGAGTATTTCCTTCAGCACAAATGAAATCATCAATAACAATCAAGTGAAGTAAATCAAGGATCTAATCATCCAATATAAGGTGGAGGTTGTATAGCATTGACGGATGAAACAAAGAATTCCTTATTTCTGTCTTGATGCAAATATGGTACCACACATATTCGGGCGCTGAGAAATAAAGATTCCATATAACAATTATGAAAAAGGCATCTCCTTATCGTGCAACTGAAAGTTACTGATGGCTTGCGCCATCTATCGGAATAAATAACAACTATTCTCGTTGATTTTTAATTATTCCAGAATTGGCCAAATACCCATTCTTGATTAATTAAGAAAAGGTGGTCCGTGGTTAGCTTTTCTTGATTAATCAAGAATGGGTATTTGGCCAATTCTGGAATAATTAAAAATCAACGAGAATAGTTGATATTTATTGCGATAGATGGCGCAAGCCATCAGCAACTTCAGTTGCACGATAAGGAGATGCCTTTTTCATAATTTATGCACCTTATCCCAGTACAATATCACATTTGTACTATTTTTTCCATATAATAAGGAATCCTAATTTGAAGATAGATGAATTCCAAATGAAAAACTTCTATGATATCTCCCTAGATACCTTTTCCTTCTTTTTTTTTTTTTTTTTAGGTTTTAGAAATATTTTTTCCAGAGGGGGAAATGGTGATAAATCCCGGCTCATTTCCTTCCCTTCTATCCCTTTTGTTGACGGGAGCTCACTCAAGTACAATCATAGATTAAATGAGTTACGACCTGGCTCCCCCTGGTGAGTTTTTTTTTTTTTTTTTTTTTTTTTTTCATTTTGAACGAATGGTTCATGAGAATGCGTTAAAATCTCCCCCAATTTTTCTTTTCTAAATCATTAATTTTCTCTATATCTGTATGTACACAAAATATCATTTGCATATTCCTTCCTCTATATCACCAATGGGGACTCAATTGAGTGAATATTTGTTGGTTAATTTTTCTGATAGATGGCAGTGTTTTATCATGAGAACGTTTGATTGCGTATTTAGACTATTTTCCCTTTTGTTATCAATATGTCTTGACACCACAGGCACATTCGTTCGTCACTTGGACAACATTTTTCAATAGATGTAAATGGGTGTTTCCTCGAATAATTATCACAATTAGGGAACAATAAGACTCACCTACACAGTTCAGGCAGGAATATAACCAAGATCGTGATTCTTCCTGCTCTGCTCTACGGCTCCAGTGTTTGGGGCAAGAGAGTGTTCGACAATAAGAACACCCACAAATTACGTAGTCTGCACTACGAATTCGCTAAAATTCTTATTAGAGGGGGCCCTGTACCCCTACAATTCTAGCTATTTCACTAACTGGCAGTCTTTTTTTTTGGACATTTCAATCAAAGTACATCTGGCGTACAAAGAAGCATTAAAAGATGGCCCTTTTGAGACACGTCCAGGACCATGCGCAGTCCAATATCCACCCCATAGAAGACTACTTCAGTTCACAAAGTCGCCTCCAGATACCACAATATAAACTGATGGATCACCAACGGTGTAGGCGCCGTAGTTATCCTGCGACCTCCCTACACCCCAATACAACTAAAGCTCCATGATAATTTCACCTTCTTCCAGACAGAATTATTTGCTATTCTCTATGCAACCAGAACTATCTAGCTCATGCTAAGATAACCAACAGCAATTTCTTCTGATTACCTTACAGCCCTTCATACCATTCGTAACCCAGAACTCCCAAAACCTCACTCATAGCAGAGATAGTTCACAATCTAAACTATCTAAATTTATAGCTCTGCTGGGTTAGAGGCGACAGTGGCATAGAAGGCAATTGCATTTGTAAATTGACTTTTTAAATATGCAAATAAATATGTAAATTTGATAAAACTCCATTGAATAAATATCGACTGAATATATGCAAATACATTTGTAAATTGACTCTTTAAATAAGCAAATAGAAAGGTGAATTTAATGGATTCTTATAAATCTTCTTTCGTATCTCCACCCAATCATATTAGGATATCAAGTCTTTAGAGCTTGTTGATGGTGTCTGTGGCTGGGGATGAGTAGAGCTCATCAATGGATGAGTCAATACAGTCAATGATGTGGTTAAATATAATCTATTAAATATAAAAACAGTATGTAAATTTGATGAAATATTATCGATAAATATTGACTATCGATTATACATCAATATATGCAAATAGATATGTAAATTTGACAGATTCTTATCAATATTGGATGTAAATAGAATAATCTTAGTTTAGCTCTCCTGCTGGCCAATAATGGTATTTCGAACTGGAACTTGGTTCTTTATCATTGTATTTACCTGTGCACATAAACAGTATGTTAATACGATTTGTCGGCTTTCGAGCACACCTCTGTGTTCCAGGAAACATCCGCCACAGCGTGATGAGGAAACTTTAAGAAAAAAAAAACGTATTTTTTTATTTTTTTCCACACTCTCCCCTCACATGTTCCAGATGATGGAGGGTGACACCGTATAATTTATATAAGAGACGAACTCAATGAATGGATTTAATGATTCTCTTCTTCTTTTTTTAATTTTTGACCATGGAGATTCATTGTACATCTCTTTGTTCGCGCCACTCGAAGATGGAGAGAAAAGGATTCATTAGTAAGATTAGAAATCATTGAAGAGCGCGTTTACTTTTCATACCTAGTGGACATGGCATCTGCCCGGTAAGCGGAACACTGTGGGTTCGATTCCCATCCCTGGACACTTTATTTTTCCGTTTATCATTACTCTTCATAATTCATCCTTTCATACTTCAACCCTAAGGATAGAAATAGTCGTTAATCTCCTTAAAATAAATTTCGATTTTTCGTTTAAAAGAAACATTTGCGGGATAATTGTCAAACGTCGGTCTACAGTGCTTGACATTATAAATAAGCACAAATGTATAAACAATTAAAATACAAATTTAACTATAAAATGTAATTAAAATCTATCAAGCTATTAAAATCTATCAAGACATGATTCAATATGTTTTCCACTGTCCTCAAAGCTTATGTCCCCATAGTTCATTTAAAATACCTTTTACAAGAGGTCAGCTTCACTATCAGTAGAAAAGGAAATCAGCCCAATGTACAATATTATAGCGGTATGATAGATTAAACTGACGAAACCGCTGTAAGGGTTCAGCACTGATGAGCCAAGCCTCCCATTAAATTATCATTGTAGTAAGGGGGCAGTATAAAATTGTTTTATTTTAAAAAGAATCATACGCGTCTAAAGTAGTTTAAATTTCTTATACCTTTTTCTTTATTGAATTATGTTTGACACCAGCTTTCGATCCAGGTGACCTCCTTCAACAGTTGCCGTATAATAAATACCGATTTTATAAAAATAATTATATTCGACCTGATGAAGAACACTAAGCCCGAAAGTGTTGACTTTACTTAGAATTATTAATGAAACTGATTCCAATAATTATTAATTAAACATTATATTTATTGATTTACAAGTGAGAGAACAAAATATAAAAGGGAAACTAATATTGAACAAAGGAACTTTTTTTCTGGTTAGCGCCTATTTACCTGTGAGCTTACACACACTCTGTGGTAACAATTAATTAATATATATACAAGAGAAAGCTATAGCCAAACAGGATCCAACACACACACAAAAGCCTTTATTAAAGCATATATAGTTCATCAATCCAGGATCTAAAGAATGAGAAATGATCAATTAAAACAAATTTTACCTTAAAAAAAGATAAAGGTTACCTGGCTGGTATTTATATTTCTTTAAAAAATAGACACTTCGACCATTTAAAATTTTATTTTTTCAACATTTCAACGTCTTGTCAAATGTTTTATTTTTATTTCACCTGACAAAGACAAAATAATTTTGTTGAAAACGTTGAGAGAATAAAACGTTAACTTGGTCGAAGTGTATATTTTTTAATGGAATGTTTTTTATTGATGAAAGAAACGTTTAAGGGAAAGAGAGACCAAAGAAGTGGGAACTAAGAGTCACTAAATGTTCTCCTAGAGCCCGAACAGCCAAAACGCCAGGGGCGAGCCAGGGAACGACGCCATCATACAATGACCGCATTAGTTCCGCCACCCCCTATCACGCTACACTACCTGTACTGGGCGGTGAGGGAGGTTACGTGCGTCTTTCTACATTTCATACCTGGCTATTGGGTGGCGCCCAACTCTACTGACATCTTCATTGTTTATACAATACTCTTCTTCTTTCTTATCTCCACTCAACAATCATATCAGGGTATAAAGCCTGTAGAGCTTGTTGATGGTGTTTACTGGGGATGAGTCTCTTCTTCTTTCTTATCTCCACTCAACAACCATATCAGGGTATCAAGTCTGTAGAGCTTGTTGATGGTGTCTGATGGGGATGAGTCTCTTCTTCTTTCTTATCTCCACTCAACAATCATATCAGGGCATCAAGTCTGTAGAGCTTGTTGATGGTGTCTGTGCTGGGGATGTGTCTCTTCTTCTTTCTTATCTCCACTCAACAATCATATCAGGGTATCAAGTCTGTAGAGCTTGTTGATGGTGTCTGTGCTGGGGATGTGTCTCTTCTTCTTTCTTATCTCCACTCAACAATCATATCAGGGTATTAAGTCTGTAGAGCTTGTTGATGGTGTCTGTGCTGGGGATGTGTCTCTTCTTCTTTCTTATCTCCACTCAACAATCATATCAGGGTATTAAGTCTGTAGAGCTTGTTGATGGTGTCTGTGCTGGGGATGTGTCTCTTCTTCTTTCTTATCTCCACTCAACAATCATATCAGGGTATTAAGTCTGTAGAGCTTGTTGATGGTGTCTGTGCTGGGGATGTGTCTCTTCTTCTTTCTTATCTCCACTCAACAATCATATCAGGGCATCAAGTCTGTAGAGCTTGTTGATGGTGTCTGTGCTGGGGATGTGTCTCTTCTTCTTTCTTATCTCCACTCAACAATCATATCAGGGTATCAAGTCTGTAGAGCTTGTTGATGGTGTCTGTGCTGGGGATGTGTCTCTTCTTCTTTCTTATCTCCACTCAACAACCATATCAGGGTATTAAGTCTGTAGAGCTTGTTGATGGTGTCTACTGGGGATGGGTCTCTTCTTCTTTCTTATCTCCACTCAACAATCATATCAGGGTATCAAGTCTGTAGAGCTTGTTGATGGTGTCTGTGCTGGGGATGTGTCTCTTCTTCTTTCTTATCTCCACTCAACAATCATATCAGGGTATCAAGTCTGTAGAGCTTGTTGATGGTGTCTGTGCTGGGGATGTGTCTCTTCTTCTTTCTTATCTCCACTCAACAACCATATCAGGGTATTAAGTCTGTAGAGCTTGTTGATGGTGTCTGTGCTGGGGATGTGTCTCTTCTTCTTTCTTATCTCCACTCAACAATCATATCAGGGTATTAAGTCTGTAGAGCTTGTTGATGGTGTCTGTGCTGGGGATGTGTATCTTCTTCTTTCTTATCTCCACTCAACAATCATATCAGGGTATCAAGTCTGTAGAGCTTGTTGATGGTGTCTGTGCTGGGGATGTGTCTCTTCTTCTTTCTTATCTCCACTCAACAACCATATCAGGGTATTAAGTCTGTAGAGCTTGTTGATGGTGTCTACTGGGGATGTGTCCCTTCTTCTTTCTTATCTCCACTCAACAATCATATCAGGGTATTAAGTCTGTAGAGCTTGTTGATGGTGTCTGTGCTGGGGATGTGTCTCTTCTTCTTTCTTATCTCCACTCAACAATCATATCAGGGCATCAAGTCTGTAGAGCTTGTTGATGGTGTCTGTGCTGGGGATGTGTCTCTTCTTCTTTCTTATCTCCACTCAACAATCATATCAGGGCATCAAGTCTGTAGAGCTTGTTGATGGTGTCTGTGCTGGGGATGTGTCTCTTCTTCTTTCTTATCTCCACTCAACAATCATATCAGGGTATCAAGTCTGTAGAGCTTGTTGATGGTGTCTACTGGGGATGTGTCCCTTCTTCTTTCTTATCTCCACTCAACAATCATATCAGGGTATCAAGTCTGTAGAGCTTGTTGATGGTGTCTGTGCTGGGGATGAGTCTCTTCTTCTTTCTTATCTCCACTCAACAATCATATCAGGGTATCAAGTCTGTAGAACTTGAGATGGTGTCTGTGCTGGGGATGAGTGTCTTCTTTCTTATCTTCACTCAACAATCATATCAGGGTATCAAGCCTGTAGAACTTGAGATGGTGTCTGTCCTGGGGATGAATCTCTTCTTTCTTATCTCCACTCAATCATATCAGGGTATCAAGCCTGTAGAGCTTGAGATAGTGTCTACCGGGGATGAGTAGAGCTCATCAATGGATGAGTCATTACAGTCAATAATGTAGTTTGGGGTTGCAGGTTGACACTTAGTACATAGTGGGAAAACCTTGCTACCATTCCCAATGATGAATAGATACAGACACTCGTCTCATTCACAGTGTCTTCATATCAAAATTTCCCCCTACCTCCTATTTGCATATTTTACAAAACTTTTTTTAAACTGTAATCTAATGACACTATGTGGCGCTGAGTTTGTTTATACACAAAATAAAAACGTTGAATGTCTTGACAAAGGTTGACAAATATTGATAAAAATACATCTTCTTATTCAATCCAATATACAGTTTAACCTGTCTATAACGCCCTCTCTTGGGACTCACCAAAATAGGGTCCTATAGAGAGGGGGTGCTATAGACAGGTCACTTTTAATGTAAATCGCATCGTACTACGTATTTAAAATCTGGAGCTATAGAGAGGAAGGCGCTATTTAGACTATTTAGAGGGGGCGCTATAGAGAGGTTTAACTGTATGTTTTTTTTTTTTTTTTAGTTCACAATTCGATAATCCCATGTATAATTATCAAAGTGAACTTGTCTTCCGTGGATAATTTTTTTAGAGGAAACGTTTAGAAGGAAAGTATCCATGGTATTTTCACCTTAATGTGTCTTTGTTCATGATAAAACTGTGAAAAAAGTTTTAAAATTACAAATACTTTCTCTCAATAAGTTGCCCTAAAAATGTAAATAGACATATTCCATAAAAAATTTCCCACTTTCATGGGTTTCTCCGTCCTGTAACCCCAAGGAGAATCCTCTGTAAGACCTGTGTGTCTTAATAAAGGTTTTTGTGTGTGAAAAAACCAACAAAAACATATTCCATAAAATTGTTAAATTACAAACCAATTTAAAATTTTCAGTTATAAATATATCCACGCTGCGCGCGTTTGTTTTTGTAAATATTTCTGGTAGGATAAAGTCGATGTTTTATTAAGCCCGTTGAAGAGCGATTATCGCTTGAAAGCTAGCGTTTTTTTTTTTTTTTTTATAAAAAGAAACTCATTGTGAAAAAATATTTTTAATGTGTCTTTGTATTATTTAAAGTGTATTCATATATTGACATGGTTAGTGGGTCGGTTGGTAGCGGGGTGGTAGAAACTGCCTATGTAATTCTGACAGTCACAACACAGGACACAATTTCGCATAGGACACTTTTTTCTTATAGAAAATGATGTAAATGGACTTAGAGTTACGCAGACGTATAAAAATAATTAAATTGTGTATATATTTATTTATTGGGTTTTGACTAAGACTATAGTAAACACATTCTGTCGAGAGATATGTAAATTTTGATTGTTTAAATTTTGGATTAAATTTGTTTTGTTAAATTGCTTTTATGTAAATATTTTTAAAGAAGGTAAATAAACTTCTTTTATTTTATAAGTTTTGATATCTTTTATTTTGTTTAAAATAAATGTGTTTATACTATTTTTTTTTCTAATAAATTATTTAATAATCAAAAATAACAGAAAACTTGTTTCAATGGCTCCTGAAATCTTGCAAAAGTTAAACCACACCAGTGAATGCGAGTAACACTAAACGAATCTCTCTGACACATTGTTAAATGAATACATCGAACTGCTTTCTACACATGTGTAAACATGTAGTGTACTTACAGTAAAATTAGTCGCTAACTACTTACTATGAATACCATGGCGTATTTGGTATTAGTACCACCGCCATCTTGAAATATAAAATATTCTAGGTTCCAGGTGTTCTTTCTACTACACTCATGGACAAAACTTAAGGAAGTGGAAAGTCTTTGATGTCGCGGGTCGTCTTTTTTTTTTTTTTTTCAAAGAGACAGAAGCAATTTTGTTTACATTTGGTTATCTCGTATATCTTCAATAAAGGTCACTGTAATATCTTTCAGAGTTATTGTCTCAATCCCGATATATATGCTAAAAGGTACAACTTCCTTAAGTTTTGTCCATGAGTGTATATTGGTTATCTCGTGTGTCTTCAATAAAGGTCACTGTAATATCTTTCAGAGTTATTGTCTCAATCCCGATATACATGCTAAAAGGTTACAACCTCCTTAAGTTTTGTCCATGAGTGTGAAATAGGCTGTTTTTTCTCATTTATTTTTTTCGAACTACATGTTTTTTTCATTCGTTTTTCCCATTTGTCTACATTTTTTTTCCTCGGTTGAAAAAAATCAGTTGCCTCTGTTTGAGGCTCTTTTTCTTCTTTTCTTGTTTATAATTGCAAGCTTCTTGGAATGTTATGTTTTCGAAGTTTTTCAATTTTTTCGTAGAAGTTGAAGGATTGTCTTACGTTTGTCCTACGTGTGGTAAATCTGTATAAGACCGGTGGTCTTAATAAAGCTGTATGTGTGTGAGATAACAAATCATGCTTCCTTCCTGTGGTGAATCTATATAAGACCGGTGGTCTTAATAAAGCTGTATGTGTGTGAGATTACAAGCAATGCTTCCTTCCTGTGGTGAATCTGTATAAGACCGGTGGTCTTAATAAAGCTATATGTGATTGTGTGATAACAAACAATACTTCCTTCCTGCAGTGAATCTGTATAAGACCTGTAGTCTTAATAAAGCTATATGTATGTGAAAAAACAAACAATACTTCCTTCCTGCAGTGAATCTGTATAAGACCTGTAGTCTTAATAAAGCTGTATATGTAATATTAACACATTTCTAACAGTTATTGTAGGGTCATAGGAATAAACAGATCTAACACTTCAATCCCCCAATTTAATAAAACCAGGATTACCTCATTATTAAAACACTCCATCAAGACTTTAAAAAAAAAATAAAAAGCTTTCCTCTTCTCTCAACATATCCCCATTGTTGGGGTTATTGCTCACCACGGCTGAGTCAACCGCCACCGAAAAGAACAAAGTAGTAGAAGCGAGAGAGGTGGTGAATGGGATCACTTTGGCAATTACTCTGGGGGCTACGGCAGGGGTGGATCTTTCAACAAAGGGGGGTCCTCAAGGGGCCGAATTCTCCTCTGCCCCCCACAATGGACCCTTCCTTCTTCCTCAGCATTCTTTACCCAACTTATTCCGAACGTCCAAAACTGATAGGTCCCTCTAACACCCCAAGATTCTTTGGCATATCATTGGTGGCATCGGACAGCTACATGAAATCGTAGATCAGAAAAGAACATTTAAAAAAATTAATCAATTTTGTAGATATATGTTATATATAGAAATGAGATCTTTTGTTGATTTTTGATTATCTTGAGGATTATGCTATGAAGTTATTTGCTGGTTCTTTTTACGACTGAATGGTATTGGTGATGCAGTCGTGGTTAAAATCTAGAAAGTATAATTATAAAAATAGTGAACATTAGAAATAAGCTTTAATTGAACTTATGGAATATATTTAAAAAAACATAATTTGATTAAAGTACTGCCTGGCTTAAGGCGTAAGAATATAAAATGAAAAAGTTATTTACATAATGTACAGAAGGTTTGAGCCGGTCATCGGGAAACAACAACAATGAGTTTTTATAGAGGAAGCGTGACCTCTGGCGGTCGATTTAACAGAGTATTTGTATCTATGAAATATAATTTTAAATAAAATAATATTTTAATATAACATATATACAACTATATTTTGAACTGGGAAAGAGAGGGAAAGAAATTTTGAGAGAATTGCTTTTGTATGTTTGTCTTTTTTCTCCTTTCTCCTTGTTTATAGCCATTTTGATATGATGTTAGAAATGTATTGACGTAAATATCCTTGAGTTTGGGATATAACCGTTATAGGATGTTAATGAAGTTAATCCTGCTGAGTATCATTAGGTTATCATTAACATCCCTACTGTACTAGGTACCATCCAGTTAGTGTCCTCCATCACTGAAAATGGCACACTTATATAATTTGATTAAAAATATTTGTTTGCCAATATTTCAGTTGGCTGTACGTCAAATTTTGTCTAAGTTATATTTATATACACTCATTGATAAAACTTAAGGAAGTAGAAATTCTTTGATATCGCCGGTCTTTTTTTTTTAAGGAGACAGAGGTTGTTTACAATTGGTTATCTCGTGTGTCTTCAATAAAGGTCACTGTAATATCTTTCAGAGTTATTGTCTGAATCCCGATATACATGCTAAAAGGTACAACTTCCTTAAGTTTTGTCCATGAGTGTATATTGGTTATCTCGTATGTCTTCAATAAAGGTCACTGTAAAATCTTTCAGAGTTATTGTCTGAATCCCGATATACATGGTAAAAGGTACAACTTCCTTAAGTTTTGTCCATGAGTGTATATTGGTTATCTCGTATGTCTTCAATAAAGGTCACTGTAAAATCTTTCAGAGTTATTGTCTGAATCCCGATATACATGTTGAAAGGTACAACTTCCTTAAATTTTGTCCATGAGTGTATATTGGTTATCTCGTGTGTCTTCAATAAAGGTCACTGTAATATCTTTCAGAGTTATTGTCTCAATCCCGATATACATGCTAAAAGGTACAACTTTCTTAAGTTTTGTCCATGAATGTATATTGGTTATCTCGTGTGTCTTCAATAAAGGTCACTGTAATATCTTTCAGAGTTATTGTCTCAATCCCGATATACATGGTAAAAGGTACGACTTCCTTAAGTTTTGTCCATGAGTGTATATTGGTTATCTCGTGTGTCTTCAATAAAGGTCACTGTAATATCTTTCAGAGTTATTGTCTCAATCCCGATATACATGGTAAAAGGTATAAATAGAGAGTATAGGAGAAATTCAGTCTAATTCCCTAGTAGAGCGGTCTGGAGATTAAACTGGGGAAACCGCTGAGAGGGTTCACCCCTGATGAGCCACGTACTTCCCTAGTTGAGACTTTGAACTTGAACGTTATACAGGACAATATGTAAAAAGGTGTTGTTGCTTATTCCTTAAGTCGTTTAAACGATCTCCATTAGGTCTCATTGTCTCAGCTATGTAAAAAGGTGACTTATCCTTGTCTCAATTCGATAGTCAACAAATATATAACTGGAGTTATATATATAATCGCATTGAACAAATTCATAAAAAATCGTTAAATCATATGGCGAAAGGTTTCTTTCAAAGTTTTTATTATTTTGCCGAGCTTTCAAGTATTACTGACCTTCCACAGGAGAAAATTATAAAACGTATAAGAAGATCAATTGTTTATAAACATATTTACATATATAACTGCTGGATGAATACAATGATGTTTGATCTTCTCTTTGGTTTATGTAAATCCTACAAGGCCGCAGTCACCGTTCGGAGGAGATTAATAGAATCGCCGAATGTTGTGGTCCATTTGGATGAAGCCTCCGTACCATCAAAACCCAATGCCTGCAGGAATGGAAATCTAATGCTGCACATGACTGGTACAGAGCAGGAGGGACAAGCACTGTCCTCCCAAGAGAACAGTCTTTGATTTCCAGACTGGTCATCTACGGATAATGACTTTCCAGAATGGTTGCAGGGTTTTCCCACTATGTACTAAGTGTCAACCTGCAACCCCAAAACACATTATTGACTGTATTGTCTCATCCATTGATGAGCTCTACTCTTCCCCGGCAGACACCATCAACAAGCTTTACAAGCTTAATACCTTAGTATGATTGAGTGGAGATAAGAAAGAAGAAGATTTGGATGAGAAAAGCGAAGACTAGAACGCGGCTGATTCCCCACTTGTCTTTTCAGTGATACGCTAACCTTGACACGGTGTGGTCACTGGACATGGAGACTGTTGTTGGGTTCTGTGCTGTCTGGAGTATATCTGTGCTTCCTTCCTGCGGTGAATCTGTATAAGTCCGGTGGTCTTAATAACGCTGTATGTGTGTGGGATATGTAAAAAGGTAAATCCACCTCCCTAGCTGGGACTTTGAACTTCCACGTTGTACAGGGCGATATGTAAAAAGGGAAATCCACCTCCCTAGCTGGGACTTTGAACTTCCACGTTGTACAGGACGATATGTAAAAAGGGAAATCCACCTCCCTAGCTGGGACTTTGAACTTCCACGTTGTACAGGACGATATGTAAAAAGGGAAATCCACCTCCCTAGCTGGGACTTTGAACTTCCACGTTGTACAGGACGATATGTAAAAAGGGAAATCCACCTCCCTAGCTGGGACTTTGAACTTCCACGTTGTACAGGACGATATGTAAAAAGGGAAATCCACCTCCCTAGCTGGGACTTTGAACTTCCACGTTGTACAGGACGATATGTAAAAAGGGAAATCCACCTCCCTAGCTGGGACTTCGAACTTCTCCCAAGTTGCGTAAAGTCCCTTCAACTCCTGCGTGTTGCCACATCCCAAATTACTTCCTGTGGAACTCAAATTATCTCTAATGACAATCTCGACACCCTCTTTCTCTAATCTCGCTTTGGTCGTTTGATGGGTTTTTGTAAATATTCCATATTTACCGCAACTGTCCTCTGTACAACATATGCAAATTTGGCTTCAAGTATTAAATAAAGTATTTTGGTGCCAGTCTTTAGCTGCTACTGAAACGTCGTGTATAATAATGTAACTTATTTGATGTTACGTTTCCATCAGATTAACACAGGCACATCTCTGTATGCAAATATCTATATATGCAAATATAGGTTCAAATAGAGAAATTCAGTCTTATTACAATGCCTGCTTTAGACTTTAGCTGCTATACTGTGAAATTCCGTGTATAATAATAAACTTACTTGATGTTAGGTTTCCACATTAGTAACATAAGCACACCTCTATATGCACATATCGAGATATGCAAATTTTATTCAAATAAAGAAATTAAACCTTAATTGTGGGTGCCAATATCAGACCTGAATTGTTACGCCATGGAGATACATGGACAAAATGGTGGTAGCGATCTATGTTGATATAAATTATCCTCTGCCAGAATTTCGTCCCTCTAGGTTCACCTTGTGAATTTTGAGGAAACGTATGCGCATAATAACGGGAATATGCAAATTAGCCCGGAATGGGCCACCCCATCGATCCCGGGATCGAATCCCGCATTGAGCACTTTTTTCTGCTTAAATAGCACCCGATTCTTGTACAGTCCAGCCCTACCAGTGAGAGAACATCATGAGAAAACATCATTTTGTCAAATTCGATCTATTCCATAATAAGATCTTACCAGTGAGAGAAGAAGAAAGAAAGAGTGAAAGTAACCAAACGGAGCTTCCTGTAAGTCGAACTGATTTCTACATATGTAAACATGTGGTGCAAACTTAACAGTAAAACGTAATCGCTAACTACCCATCGTGGTTATCATGACCTGTGCCATGTACATTGAGAATGTGTGAGTAAAAAAACAAAATAAAATAAACACATTAAGGTTTAAATAACATCGAAAAAAATTCAAATTGCAGAAAAAAAAATTCCACCATTCTCTTGATGGAGGCAGCGAGTTCTGTGGTAAGTATGCAATTGTGGTGCTGAGCCGTGATTGGCTGCTGGATTGTTGGTGTTGCCAGATCAAAATCAGTGGAGTAATGGGTGCGCCCAGGATTATCTGGGAAGTTAATCTCGTTCCCTCCCTGACATAATCTCGGACCCAGCGGATTAGGTATAGAGGGAGCTGTGTTTATATGGGGTTGTGCTACCATTGTGGAGGTGCATCGAGGCATTTGAACGATTCTGCTGTTTTATTTATCAATCTCCCAGGGGGATATTGACCAATAATAAACAATATCATTAAAACAATAGAGTGAAGATTTCAAGACATTACTGATTAATAAAAAGTGTTTACAGAATTACATGCCGCGTGGAAACCGTTTTTAAACAACGATTAAAAATACAACTCACGGGCAAAACTTGAGAAAATGGAAATTCTTGTAGCAAGTAGTTCCTACAGACAACAGTGTCTCTCCATTCTGTTCAGTTATTGGCCAGTTGTTATATTTGGTGATGACCTTTGGTGATGTCAGTTATTTGGATTCTTCCAGACACCTTCTATAACATCTTGTAGCAAGTAGTTCCTACAGACAACAGTCTCTCTCCATTCTGTTCAGTTATTGGCCAGTTGTTATATTTGGTGATGACCTTTGGTGATGTCAGTTATTTGGATTCTTCCAGACACCTTCTATAACATCTTGTAGCAACTAGTTATTACAGACAACAGTCTTTCTCCATTCTGTTCAGTTATTGGCCAGTTGTTATACTTGGTGATGACCTTTGGTGATGTCAGTTATTTGGATTCTTCCAGACACCTTCTATAACATCTTGTAGCAAGTAGTTCCTACAGACAACTCTCCATTCTGTTCAGTTATTGGCCAGTTGTTATATTTGGTGATGACCTTTGGTGATGTCAGTTATTTGGATTCTTCCAGACACTTTCTATAACATCTTGTAGCAAGTAGTTCCTACAGACAACAGTCTCTCTCCATTCTGTTCAGCTATTGGCTAGCTGGTTTATTGAATGATATGGCTAAAAGTATTCATTATCAAGTCAGTTATTTATATTCACCTCCCTCTTCCAGACAACCCCACCTTCTATGTATGGTCGCTCCAGGAGGTGGTCGTTCGTTAGAGGTTGGATTAGGTGAGCCAATCTATAGAAATAAAGGTCATCTCTCCCGTCAAAATATACGTCAAACCTAGAAGCCATCTATTGACCGTCGCCGCAAACTAGCGGTGTCGGGTCACTAACAAACCCACAACATCAGCTTTGGTAAAGTGAGAAGCGTCCACCTAGATGGTTTCGGGCTAACGGCCCTCGTCAGTCTAGCTTTGACGTCTATTTTGACGGGAGAGGTGACCTTTAACTTTATAGATCAATATCTTCCCGGCAACAATCTAGGTCAGCATAGTCATTGATTTTATAAAAGTGGTCTCTCAACAGAGGTTGGGTCTCTCATGAGAGGTTTCAATGTATATATATATATATGTAAAATCCGCTAAGAAAAGTTAGCGTGACGGCTACCATATGTGCATACAGTGGCGGACCTAATGAATGAACCTTTGCGTGAGTCGCACGTGATTGGCTGCCGACAATGTCGCCAGATGGCGCTGGATCGATACCACATCTATACAATTATTAAAGACAATATTCCATATGGGGTATACACACACCTCTCCCTTTAAAATTTTTACACTAAAATTTTACATTTTTTTCTTCGAATTATTCTCTCTGTTTAAAGCAATTGGAAACTAGATTCTTATAAAATAATCTAAAATAATTTTTAAAATATAAGATAAAATTATTATATATGATTGAATATTTAATAACCAAAAAACAATTTTAAAAATTGTCCTGAAAATTTATAATGTACTGAGAGTTTTTTTTTTTTTTTTTTGTCTTAAGACCGTTTTAAGATAGTTATAAAGTTCTATAGCTATGTTTTTCTGATGATATTTTAATCAGTTGAACTGGTTCACATTTTACCTATATCAGAGGTCGACAAACTGTGGCTCACATGCGGCTCTTTGGATGTAAACCTGCGGATATTTATATAGTTCAATACGTAAATATTATTTATGTGAGTACTATTTATTGTTGGAAAGAAAAAAAAATTGTGGCTCTTGTAAAACTTTGAAAAATTTTGTAAATTGTAATTTTTGACTCTTCCACTCAAAAGTTTACTTCACGATTTTGCGTGTCATCCTTGCGCAGGGGCCATGCTAATCTTCTCTGTATCGTTCCAATTTTAGTATATGTACCGCCGAACAAGCGTGTACTACAACATCATGGTTTCATTCGACGTAGAATCCCTTACCCAAGTCTCCCTGATTAGCTGATACTGAGCAGCAACGAAGAGTTCTTGAATGGAAATCATATTGATCAGATCACTGTCAAGAAAATAACTAAACTCGAAACAAATATTCTGCCATACGATTCCAAAACCTATGTACATATTAAAGGTTCTTCCACGAGGAGTTCTCTGTCAACCTGAGTTGCCGAAATTGTCATGCGTCGCACTCAAAAGTTAGCCAACCCCTTGACTATACCAATGTCAACCTGACATGTAACCAAATCATCACAAGAATATACCCACTGACACATAGCATTTGTATTAGGATACATTAGCGCGCCATCTGTTATCAAAATTCGAAACTATTATAGACACGTAAGATTATTTTTGAAATTAAACAATTTCTACTGTCCTTACTGCAATGGAAAAATTAAATTGTTTATTTTCCAAAAAGAATCATACGCGTCTATAATAGTTTCGAATTTTGATAACATTAGTATGATAGGAATACCACCAGGCCCATTAGCTCAGTTGGTTAGAGCGTCGTGCTAATAACGCGAAGGTCGTGGGTTCGATCCCCCCATGGGCCACTTTTTTTTTTACCTATTTTATCATTGCTATCGCCATTTCGTCTAGTCACTCGTGAGCGACCGCTCAAATAAACATAATCTCTGTCTTTACTTATAAATAAATCTATAAAAGCAAAGATCACCTCTCCCGTCAAAACTAGACGCCATCTATTGACCGTCATCCACAAACTAGCGGCCTCGGGTCGGTAACAAAGCCACAACACCAGCTTTGGTAAACTGAGAAGCGTCCACCTAGAGACCATGATTTCGGGATAATGTCCTCTTCAACCCAGGCTGAACTTGCATTGTACGTATTGCTTTCAAAAATATCAGCAAACAAATCTAAAAATAAAGATGCAACCTTTCGCAATGAGTTTCTTTTCTTTTTAAAGGTTGCATCTTTATTTTTAATATTTGTAGCGCAATTATTCGTTTACTATAAAACAAATCTAAGGCAATAGCTTATTATTTTTACTTTTTAGATCATCATTATGTAAGGACCAGTCAACAAGTGAATGATTTTGAGATGAAAAGTAAAGCCAGTTCAATTTCTATTTCACTACCTATGTAAATAACACAAGATGAAGAATTCCATGATCTGGTTCAAAATCACATTAATAGGTACCGCTCAGCAAGAGCAACCTAGTTTATAATAATTGAAACAGTGAATAATATATGAAGGTTATTCACATATTAAACAAAATTTTAACGCGGGATTCAATCCCGGTTCATGACTGTCGGGAATCGAGCGTGTTACCCTCTCATCCACCGACATATTGTTAGAATTCCAAGAGATCCACAAGGGATCTAATGAGATTTTCACAATCCGCCAAAGAGGTGTTTAGCTGGCAAAGTGACTAAGGAAAATCTATGACCAAAAAATATATAGAAATTTTGCAGGGAGGAACTTGTACAAGTTGTGGTACAAACCGTGATTCCCATACATGAGAGTCTGGGGTTGTCTACTTCCTTTTTACATATGTATGTTGTTCAGTGTAAAAGGTCTCCATGATGTTGTCGTAGGTTGGTTATCCAGGGGGCCTTCTAGGAGATGTCCGAATTTTATCAAACTGGTGTTATGGTATATCCAATTGGGATCTGAAGCCACGTGGTTTATACAGAACAGATAAACATATTATACAGTTTCTTAAACTTATCCACATTGCATTCCTTATAATATAATCCTAATAATATAATCCCCCCAATACAATGGGTTGAGTGGCCTGAAGGATTAAACTGGCGAAACCGCTGGAAGGATTCACCACTGATGAGCCAGGTCCTCTCCCAATTCAATTTTTCTCACTGGAGTATAAGGTACAACATAATATTGCGGGAGAATGGTATTAATATACCGAAGAGGCACCTCTCCCTTTAAAAAATACATTAAAACAATCCATTTTTTAGTTCATCACCCCAATACAGAATGTTAAGGTGATGATAAAGTTTTTTTTTTTTTGCTTATCCCTAGTACACGGGGTACAGGCCATGATAATCTTGGTAGGTAGTTAGCGACTGCTTTTACTGTAAGCGCACCACATGTCTACACATGTGAAAAGCAGTTCGACTTTGCACTTACAAATCTGCCAGAGCCCCGTTTGGTTACATGCACTTGCTGATAAAGAATGAACCACAACACCAGTTTTAAGAAAATCCAGACAACAGCCAACAACCAGTATACCATGGTACCAGGCTATGGCCCTCATCAGTACAGGGACATAACATCCTACGAGAGAAGTTATGGAATCGGTCCAATTTACCAAACTGTTGTTTAAACTGGTGAAGTGGCAATGGCCAAATTTCAAGCTGGAATACAACATATAGCTGCCAGAGGATAGTTGTTGTCGTGTCCAAAGAAGAGTCTCAGATGTCTCCATACATCTCCATCACATCAGCAGCAATATCCACTATCTTGGGTGTGTAAAGCTGCTGCTCTGGGTCTAAGTTAATTTTCTGTTGTTGTCGTGTCCAAAGAAGAGTCTCAGATGTCTCCATGCATCTCCATCACAGCAATATCCACTATCTTGGGTGTGTAAAGCTGCTGCTCTGGGTCTAAGTCAATTTTCTGTTGTTGTCGTGTCCAAAGAAGAGTCTCAGATGTCTCCATACATCTCCATCACATCAGCAGCAATATCCACTATCTTGGGTGTGTAAAGCTGCTGTTCTGGGTCTAAGTCAATTTTCTGTTGTTGTCGTGTCCAAAGAAGAGTCTCAGATGTCTCCATACATCTCTATCACAGCAGCAGCAATATCCACTATCTTGGGTGTGTAAAGCTGCTGCTCTGGGTCCATGTCATTTTTCTGTTGTTGTCGTGTCCAAAGAAGAGTCTCAGATGTCTCCATGCATCTCCATCACAGCAGCAGCAATATCCACTATCTTGGGTGTGTAAAGCTGCTGCTCTGCGTCTAAGTCAATTTTCTGTTGTTGTCGTGTCCAATGAAGAGTCTCAGATGTCTCCATGCATCTCCATCACAGCAGCAGCAATATCCACTATCTTGGGTGTGTATACTGTGTTGTTGTTGTTGTCGTGTCCAATGAAGAGTCTCAGATGTCTCCATACATCTCCATCACAGCAGCAGAAATATCCACTATCTTGGGTGTGTAAAGCTGCTGCTCTAGGTCAATTTTCTGTTGTTGTCGTGTCCAAAGAAGAGTCTCAGATGTCTCCATACATCTCCATCACAGCAGCAGCAATATCCACTATCTTGGGTGTGTAAAGCTGCTGTTCTGGGTCCATGTCAATTTTCTGTTGTTGTCGTGTCCAAAGAAGAGTCTCAGATGTCTCCATGCATCTCCATCACAGCAGCAGCAATATCCACTATCTTGGGTTTTACACACGCAGCTGCTCTGGGTCTAAGTCAATTTTCTGCAAGGCTGCGGCCATTGCTGGGCATGAGAATACCTATAATGTACCAAATAAAAAGGCACCTCTCCCTTTAAAATTCCAATATTCATCACTACCATAACATTCTATAGTGGGGGTGATGAACCAAAATACATTGTTTTAATGCATTTTTAAAGGGAGAGGTGTCTTTCTGATAAATATATAAGGTAGGTAGAAAGTTTTGAATTATCATAAAGATAGAGGCTGCCTGGCCGGTGGCATTCATAGTTCTTAGAATTAAAGATACTTTGACCAGTAAATCTTTTTATTGTCTCGACGTTTCGACAAAATTCTCAGGCGATGTGAATGCCCTTGCAGTCTTAGAATAATTTTTAACATCTTTGTAGTAGTGTTCTTCATTTTTTTTTTTTTTTTCACTTGTAATATTTTAAAAGTGTTTAAAAACTATATTTTTATTAAATAATGAATATACAAAATAATAAATACTTCACGATGTTTTATTTTAAAATGAATAATAATTTGCTTTTTTGTTTTATAACTCTGTGACCTGAAAATATAGGAGCTCTATATATATATAACTAGCCGAATGACCCGGGCAACGCCCGTGTTTTACCCGACTGTAGATGTTACAACGGTGATCCTTAGGTCGCTGGTTCAAATCCGGCTCGAGGGAGCCGGCGAGCACGTGACCTCCCTGTGCGCGCGCATCCGTGACAGAGGCCGATGAGGAAAGACGGTCGTGACTATATATATATAATGAGTTCGTTTGGTAGATGTAAAAATTAGCCACCATTTTAATTTGTCAGTTTGTATTTAAATAAAAAAATAAATAATTTGTGATGAAAAGAAGGCTAAGGCTATTTCTTCAAAACATCTACCATAGTCTTACCAAATGGTTTACATTTTTTGCTCCTGACGAGGACAAAAGATTTTTGTCGAAACGTTGAGATAATAAAAATATTCACTGGTCGAAGTATCTTTAATTTTAAGAACTAGTTTTGAAAATATCAAAATAAGAAGATTAATCCTCCAGGGAAAAAATTTCTTTTTAAAATATTTTAATTTAAAAATCTCTCAAGACTTCGGCCATACTTCGGTCAGTAACTATTTTTTATTATCTCAACGTTTCAACAAAAAAATATTTTGTCCTCGTCAGAAGTAAAAATAATTAAAACATTTGATGGAATCAAAATGCCAATTCTGGAATAATTCAAAATCAACGAGAATAGTTTATATTTATTCCGATAGATGGCGCAAGCCATCAGCAACTTTCAGTTGCACGATAAGGAGATGCCTTTTTCATAATTTGATAAAGCGTTAAAAAGTATTCTAATCAAGGGCATTCTCATCGCCTGAGAATTTTGTCGAGACGTCGAGATAATAAAAAGATTTACTGGTCAAATTATCTTTAATTTTAAGAACTTATGAATGCCGGCCAGGCAGCCTCTATCTTTACGGTAATTCAAAACTTTCTACCTACCTTATATATGTATTAAAATAGGCACCTCTCCCTTTAAAAATGCATTAAAACAATATTTTAAAAAGAAATATTTTTGATTGCCCTGCTCTGAAAGAAGAAAGAAGAACCCTTATGCTAAAACTGGGCAACTCTGTGCTTCACTTCCATCAATAATTGACAATATGACCAAGAATAAGTATATTGCTACGGCGTTTTATGGTTTCCACAAGTCCATATCTCAGAAGAAGGCCAAGTGATACTCACTCCTCACTTTCTTACTGCTACTCTTTTTGTGTTGATTTCTTGCTTCCCTCTTTCTTATTTTTTTTTTCTTTTCTTGTTTTTTTTTTCTTCTTCTTCTTACTCTGTATATATCGTTATTTCCTTTGTCTCACTGCTTTGTTCTTATGCATACCTCTGGTGAATCCTGTATAGGGTTGGTGACCCTAAATAAAGGCTTTTTTGTTGTTGTTGTTATTTTAAAAAGAAAGTTTTCCCTGGAGACTTAATGTTCATATTTTGATAATGATTCAAGGGATTGTTTTATCGAATTGTTTAGAAATGTAAAGTGGACGCAAAATTGGTCAAAATTTACAGAATAGATTCCATTTTGAATAATAGATGTCGCAGGGAAGGTGGTGACGCAGTGTCGCCAGTCGGGGCAACGACCCTGTAATCGATTCACTGCACCACAGATTAATAAGATCACAGAGTTTATTTAAATGGAACTTTATACGCTGCTTTCCTACAACACGGTGGTGGTTATGATGGTAGAATTTTAAGAAAGGGAGGTTCTGGTTTGATGGAGTTTAAGGGAGCTGAAGTTGATTGTTGGGTTGATCGGGAATTTCTGTGTTGGAGAGTTCGTTTTTTCAGAGATTTCTGGGAGTGTTCGTTTCTTCAGGGATTTCTGGGAGTGTTCGTTTCTTCAGGGATTTCTGGGAGAGTTCGTTTCATCAGGGATTTCTGGGAGTGTTCGTTTCATCAGGGAAATTTCTGGGAGATTTCGTTTCATCAGAGATTTTAGGGAGAGTTCGTTTTATCGGGGAGAGATTTTAGGGAGAGTTCCTTTCATCAGTAAAATTTCTGGGAGAGTTCGTTTCATAAGGAAATTTTCTGGGAGATTTCGTTTCATCAGAGATTTCTGGGAGAGTTCGTTTCGTCAGGAAGAGATTTTAGGGAGAGTTCGTTTCATCAGGAATTTCTGATAATGTTCGTTTCTCATCGGGATTTCTAGAAGAGTTAGTTTCATCAGGAATTTCTGGGAGAGTTCGCTTCATCAGGGATTTCTGGGAGAGTTCGCTTCATCAGGGATTTCTGGGAGAGTTCGTTTCATCAGGAATTTCTGGGAGAGTTCGCTTCTTCAGGAGTTTCTGATAATGTTCGTTTCATCAGGGATTTCTGGGAGAGTTCGTTTCATCAGGGATTTCTGGGGGTGTTCGTTTCATCAGGAATTTCTGATAAAGTTCGTTTCATCAGGTATTTCTGGGAATGTTCGTTTCATCACGAAATTCTAGGAGTGTTCGTTTTATCAGGGATTTCTGGGAGAGTTCGTTTCATCAGGGATTTCTGGGAGTGTTCGTTTCATCAAGGATTTCTGGGAGTGTTCGTTTCATCAGGGATTTCTGGGAATGTTCGTTTCATCACGAGAATTTCTGGGAGTGTTCGTTTTATCAGTGATTTCTGGGAGTGTTCGTTTCATCAGGGATTTCTGGGAGAGTTCGTTTCATCGGGGATTTCTGGGAGTGTTCGTTTCATCAGGGATTTCTGGGAGAGTTCGTTTCATCAGGGATTTCTGGGAGTGTTCGTTTCATCAGGGATTTCTGGGAGAGTTCGTTTCATCGGGGATTTCTGGGAGATTTCGTTTTATCAGAGAGAGATTTTAGGGAGAGTTCGTTTCATCAGGGAAAGATTTTAGGGAGAGTTCGTTTCATCAGGGATTTCAGGGAGAGTTCGTTTCATCAGGGATTTCTGGGAGTGTTCGTTTCATCAGGGATTTCTGGGAGATTTCGTTTTATCAGAGAGAGATTTTAGGGAGAGTTCGTTTCATCAGGGAAAGATTTTAGGGAGAGTTCGTTTCATCAGGGATTTCAGGGAGAGTTCGTTTCATCAGGAAAATATTTTAGGGAGAGTTCGTTTCATCAGGAATTTCTGGGAGAGTTCGTTTCATCAGGGATTTCTGGGAGTGTTCGTTTCATCAGGGAAATTTCTGGGAGATTTCGTTTCATCAGAGATTTCTGGGAGTGTTCGTTTCTTCAGGGATTTCTGGGAGTGTTCGTTTCTTCAGGGATTTCTGGGAGAGTTCGTTTCATAAGGAAATTTTCTGAGAGATTTCTTTTCATCAGAGATTTCTGGGAGAGTTCGTTTCTTCAGGGATTTCTGGGAGAGTTCGTTTCATCAGAGATTTCTGGGAGAGTTCGTTTCATAAGGAAATTTTCTGAGAGATTTCGTTTCATCAGAGATTTCTGGAAGAGTTCGGTTTATCAGAGAGAGATTTTAGGGAGGGTTCATTTCATCAGGAATTTCTGGGAGTGTTCGCTACAGCTCAAAGTTCTGGAAGGGTTCGTTCCATTAAAAATCTCTGGAAGCCTTCTTTTACTCCTCGAGAAATCTGGGAGTGTTCGCGGGAATTTCTGGAGAGTTCGTCAGGAATTCTCTGGGTCAGTTTCTTATCATTGGTGTGGATGTGAGGAATCTATAGAGAGACATGTGACGTCAGGACATATGCAAAAAGATGTTTGTATGTTTGTGTATATAAGCTGAATCGTCCAATACAGTATTAGAGCTCTGAGAAGGGTCTGGTGGATTAAATTGGCGAAACCGCTGGGAGGGTTCACTACTGATGAGTCAAGCCCTCCCAATATATTTTTCATCGCAGTAAAGCGAATAGAAGTTTGTATTATGTATAAAAGAAACATTCGTGCTTTTAAATCCTTTCATTTTATATATATATTGTGTGTTGAAAAGTTAGGACCAAAAAAATAATTTGCATATTTATATGGTTTGGTAAATATATATTTTTCGAATATAAATATATATATAACCCGTGATAATAAATTTTAAAAAACGATCAAACACAATTAGAGATTTCGATAACAAGTTCTTTGTCAATTAAGAAGAGCTCTTTTTATACTCTCGCTAAATATGATTATCTTGTGACGGCATGAAAGTTTGCATATTTCCCTACACACATACTTCAATATGACATATGGTGACTATATCTATAACAATAAGTAGTAACAAAATTTTGACACTATGTTTATAAGTTACAATCGAACTACAGATATCTTGAAACTGATGATTGCTACCGCCATCCATCGAAATAAATACCAACTACAATGTTTATTCCATCACATAGAGTAGAAAACAAATTTATATTGCTCAAAAATTCTTATAAATATTTATTCAAATTGAACATTTTACAAGGCGAACCATCCTATTTCCAAGATTTTTTTTACGAATAGCTGTAAAATGAAGACTAAACAACAATAGTAAAATAAATTGGAAAATAACGGTAGGAATAATTGGACTGATGAAAAGCTATGAAAAAAAAATATAGAGAAGAACTCAAGATAGAGAAGTATGACGTCATTGGAGACACCAGGACCTGCTCAAGAACAGAAAACCTGAAGAAGACAAGGTCGCATATTTCTACAAGATCCGACTTGTTGCCAGCCCCTTGCGCCAACAATACAAAATGGAGAAACTCCCCAAGTTGCATAGAGGCAGCCTACTATGTAAATACCAACAATGGAGGTCACGTGGTTGCTGGGGGCGGAGAGAGAATCAATGCGGGAGGTCGTTGACCCTAAGTTGACCTCTGTCCGTCCGTCCTTCTGTCTGTCCGACAGAGATTTGCATACCCCTTCCTATTTACATTTTATGTTAAATTTGCATATGCACATTGATTTACTTCCCTCTCTTCCTACCTATTATAATAACGCGTGTATATTCAATTTCTGTTTTCTCCACACACAAAGTCTGGGTGTGGTTGACCTCCGTCCTTCTGTCTGTCTGAAAGAGATTTGCATATACCTCTTCCTATTTACATCTCTCTATCATATAAATTTTACATATTTACCCTTCTTTACCTTCCTCTTCCCCTAACAATTATAATGTATATACGAGGTATTCGATTTCTGTTTAATACACATACAAAGTCTATGTGTGGCTGACCTCCTTCCTTTAGTCTGTCCAGCATTGCATACACCCCTTCCTATTTACATATTAGGTGAAGTTTGCTTATATGTATATTATAATATTGCCTGTATTTCTGTTTAAAATTTAATTTTATTTCATACTCTTACATAAAGCCTATACAAGATTTTCTCTCTCTTGAGGGAGAAAAAATTAAGAAAGAGAAATATATAAAGATTTATATGCAAATATGTTTAAACATGAAACATTTTATTTTAATTGTTGAAACCTTCTAACATTGGCTCATCAGTAGTGAAACCTTTTAACAATTTGGCTCATCAGTGGTGAAACCTTGACAGTTTGGTTCATCAGTGGTTAAAACTTTGACAGTTTGGCTCACCAGTGATGAAATCTTTTTAAATTGGCTCATTCCAGTGGTGAAACCTTAAAATTTGGCTCATCAGTGGTGAAACCATTTAACAGTTTGGCTCATCAGTGGTTAAAACCTTGACAGTTTGGCTCACCAGTGATGAAATCTTTTTTAAATTCGCTCATTCCAGTGGTTGAAACTTTCTAAAAATTTGGCTAATCAGTGGCGAAATCTTTTAAGTTTGGGGTTCATCAGTGGTAAAACCTTCTAACATTGGCTCATCGGTGGTGAAACCTTCTAATCATTGGCTCATCAGTCGTAAAACCTTTTAACAGTTTGGCTCATCAGTGGTGAAACCTTCTAACATTGGCTCATCAGTGGTGAAACCTTCTAACATTGGCTCATCAGTCGTAAAACCTTTTAACAGTTTGGCCCATCGGTGGTGATACCTAAAATTGGCTCATCAGTGGTGAAATATTTTTAAAATGTGTCTCATCAATGGTAAACCTTAACATTGGCTCATAAATGTTGAAATGCTTTAGCATTTTGAGACTACATTCAAGTGTATATATATTTTAAATACAGTGTAATATCTCATTTAAAAAATCGCTCAAAGCACGAATAGCTAATGTATTTCTCTCTCAGATATTATGTTTGATTAAAGTTTGGTGCTTAGTTCACAATTTATTATTATTATTTTACAAAAGAAGTAAAAAAAAAATTCACTCAAGGAAGTAGGTCTTATCAGATAAATCGCTCATGAGAAGTTTTACTGAATACGAAAAAAAAAAGTTGCATAAAGTAACTAATTACATAGAGATAACTATTATATGCAACAAAGTTAATAAAATAAGTTTGGTGTAAATAGGGAGAGAGAGTAAAGAGAACGTGATGATGTGGAGTGCGCAAACAATAGTATCGTTTGTCACCCACGAAGCCTAACCCTATCACCGTAGCCATCTTGTTTTACTACAGGTTATGCCCTCACATAAGGGACTGAGGATATATGTAAAAAAAAAAAAAAGGAGATACCATTAATTTTGAAGGGGAGGGTCACACGCGGGCTGGCAAGGAGAACTGAGCCATTAAGAAATGATGACCTTGAGACCCGCAGACGAACTGCCTTCATAATCTTCTGCTACACTTTAAGAAACTATTCTCGGATCACGCCGGGAGAGATAAAAAAAAAAAACTTTCGCTTGAAACAGGTCACTCTTTGATACATCGGAATATGCCTGAAAAAAAAATTAAAATAACAGAAATTTGTATGAAGCATTTTGATATAGAATGGTAAATATGTTTTTTTTTGAAACCTTCGGAGCTTTTAAATTGCTAGAAATATATTTAATATAATGTACATATTTACATATTGGCAATCATCCTTTCTATCTAATTTGAATTGAATTATGTTAAAATTAAAAACATAGAGTCGAATTGTTAAAAAAAGTTCTTATAAATATTTTACAATATATAGAATATTAATAATTATAAATGGGAATTTTTTAAAAGTATATGGTTTAAATTATATATGACATCAATGGGGCGCACTAAAAGTATACTTATAAAAAAATATTTCGAAATTTTTTTAAATGTATTTTTGAAAGAATATAAACATTTTTTTTTAATATTAGTAATTTTTTATGAATTAATTAATGAATAAAATTTATTATATTTTTAAAATATTTTTAAAGCGTTCGAAAGTTATTCTTAACCCAAAAAAAAAAAAGATTTTTTTCGTAGAATAACTCTTGATTAAAATTAGATTTGACCACATTGTCTCGGAAATATCTTTATTTCCAGGGCTGCTAACCAGAATGGATGGCCACATTGTCTTACACTTTTCAAACTCGTAGAGTATTTGTATTTTTAAAAATAATAATAAAAATAATGCATATACCCACATCCTTTAAAAAGTCAATATAATTTTCTTTTATTTTAAATATAATTTCGGATAACTATAAACTCATTTATTGTAACAAAAAAGTGAAATGGCTTTTAAAACCACTTTTATATTTTACCTTTTTTGTATATAATTTAACTATTGTTTATTAATTTGATTTTATTGTTTATATATCGTTGTGTTTGGAGTATCGACACGTTTTAAGAAATTCAGAATTTGGATACAAAGTAAGCAAAAGTAAATAGAGTTTTACTTGAAAATGGCGACAAGTGGGTCGTCGAAATGTTGGAAATAAAGTATAAAAAGCTGTGTCATAAGCTAATTTTGTGTTTTGAAATTAGGTTACTAAATGAATTACTCTAGTAAAAACCGGGTTTTCCCTGAATATATGTGGAATAAATAGCTCTTTTTTCTCTCTCTCTCCTTCTCCTTATATCTATTTATTCATATTTTTTATCATTATATAACCATATTTATTCATATTTATATTTATTCTGTATTTAACCTGGTATAATCTTATATTTTGAAAATAGAGCAATCCATAAATAAACCTTTAAATAAAAAGACATATATTGGATCAAAATATAATTTATTTTACCAATAGTTCAGTTGGCTTAACGCCAACCTTTATCAAGGTGTTAAAACATATTTAATGTTTGTCAACAACAAACTCAGCGTCACATAACGTTAACAGAATTTGAATTGAATATAACAAAATATTTTTAAAACTTAATTCTGTTGACGTTATGTGGCGCTGAGTTTGTTGTTGACACACTTTAAAATGTTATAATACCTTGATAAAGGTTGGCATTTAGCCAACTGAAATATTGGTAAAATAAATGATATTTTGATCCAATATATGCCTTTTTAATTAATCTTATATGGGCATTGAAATAAAGTAGTTTCAATCTCAAAATCTTTCCTTCTCTCATAGTCAAGTTACATATTGGCTAATTGCATTTTTAGTTACCTTTTCGTTAGGATCGTTATTATCTGCCATAAACACCCCACATAAACAACCAACCTATAAATGCCTATTCTACGAAATAAAATGCTTTTTCTATGAAAATATCTAGAACAACAGACTTAAGCTTTATTGAAATTTTACCATAATAATGATTTTATTATCATCATTCTTTACTTTAGATTGACTTATAGAACAGAAATGTTTAAGACTATAAATAATAGGATAAATAGATTTTTTAAATTTTTTATTAAAATAAAATGTTCTTTGTAATTTTTCTCCTTTACATTTTTTTTTTTTTTAAACTTTCGAAGAAGATAATTTAAAATACTTTTATTTTTACTTTTCAACTAAAAAACGTTTGAAGCGTTAGGAAGTTTCTAATATATTAGATTTATTTTTCCCTTCATCATTACTCTTCACAATTCATCTTTTCATACTTCATCCCTAAAGATTGGAATAGTCGTTATTTCTCCTTAAAATAATTAAAATTACGATTTTTCGTTCTGTAAAAAGAAACATTTGGAAAAGAAACAAAAAGAAACCTGTCAAACGTCGTTCTATAATCATAGCCGCATTATATTTTATGATAAATTAACTTAATATATAATAGATGTTTTAGAAAGTGTTCCATTTTAAATGTGTGTAAAAAGTGATGTGTTAATAAATTGCAAATTTACATTTCTAAAATAAAATTCAAAAACAGAGTGAGACTAGATATTCTTAATATAAAATAAATATTGAGATACACACACAATTTTCTGTAATTATATATATATGATTAAATTGAATAAATTATCCTATATTTTATATAGCAGAAGATTAAAAATATTATCTATCGTATTAATCAGTTCTGGATAATATAGTAATACACATTAGCATTATATATTAATAATAAGACAGAGAGGTATACTCTTAATAGTAAAAATATAATACAAAATTATATATTATAAAGATGCATATATAGGTTTTTAACTTTTAATTAGACAATTTATATTTAGACACTTTCATTTTTATTTAGACATTTTCAATTTTAATTTAGACATTTTTCATTTCAATTTAGACATTTTTCATTTTAATTTAGACACATCGACTTTTCTATAAAAAGGCCATGTGTCTAAAATAAAATGAAAAATGCCTAAATTAAAATTGAAAATGTCTAAATAAAAATGAAAGTGTCTAAATTAAAATGAAAAATGTCTAAATATAAATTAAAATTGTCTAATTAAAAGTTAAAAACCTATATATAGACACATATACTATATTAGTTCAATGAATATTTTTCAAATATTTTTCTTATATCTAATTTTCAAACTGGTCATATTTTTAGAATTTTTTTTTAATAAAATGGAAAATACTATACGAAAAATTAAAGAAATATTTTTTATCTTAATAAAAAGCACGGCACAAGTCTGTATATTATACTCAAAATCTTATTGAAACTGTTAATTCAAAAAGAAAATATTTTATACATAATTTGTTTTTATCTATAAACGATCATTTATCTTGTAAACTTTTTTATCCAATTATTTTAGACCCTTATTTTTTTTAAATGTGTATTTTTTATTTTTATGAAAATAAATTATATCTATAATTATAAAAATTAAATAATATTTCGTTCACATATTTTAAAATAATAATAAACTTCGAAAATTTATATGTAGAAAGTTTATACGTTTATTAATAAAATAAATTTATATTTAAAATAATGTTTTACGACATTTATATATAAACTTTTTTGAAATTGAAAAAAACCAATACAAACAAATCAGTTGGTATTTTATATCATAAACAAGTTATCTAAGTTGTGCTTGTACAAATACATACTATTTTTCATATACACGCTTTGTTATATTTTATTCAATAATTAAATATAAAATAAGTAATATTTATATGAATATTTTTTTATAAAATTAGAGTGTATTTTTTCATTAAAAAGTTTTCCGAAAAGTTATAAAAAAAAAGACCACCCTCTTTTAAAATGGTGGCGTCGGTCTTTGTTAAAAAAGACAGAAATGGTTCCAAACAATACATGGATAAAAAAAACAGGAATGAATATATTGAAACCTACCTGTATTTCTTCGGTGTTTCGGCAAGGCTTCACAGCACCGCGTCTACCAAAGCAGCTTCGCAAGTAGTTCGGTTAGGAGGGACGCCAACCGCGGATTAATTCCCCACAGCCCGGCTTTCTTCTTTCTTTTTTTTTCAAAACTTTCGGCAAAGTGTGACGTCATTGCCGCCTCTGTGTTTTGGCGCCATCTATGAACTGGTTTTAAAACTATTTAGGTATTTTGTGTGCATTTTAAAAATCAATAATAATAATAATGGTGAAATTTATATATATTTTTTGAATATTTACATATGTTAATATTTATTTGTTTATTTTTATAATATTAATATGCATATTTAATAATTTACATACTCCCCATCCAAATTTATTTTAAATATTATCATTATACTTATTACCTCTATTCCCTTTTTTTTTTTTCACTATATTCTGTATATATGACGTATAACTGCCGAATCTTTTGCGTAAATTTTAAACTTTTTTCAATATGTAAATATACCTCTATATATATATTAAAGGAATTTGCGAAACAATTGGTCTGATGATGAGCTAAAGCTTGAAAACTTGCCATTTTTATTTAATAAATAATATTTTTGCAATTAATTCTATTGGTATATACCGTTTAAACCTTGTTATATTTAGCCGTTAATTTTTCAAAATAAAAAATCTAGTTTAAATTTCTAATTATATACTTTTGTGTTTTAAAATATAGAGCAAATAAATTTGAGTGTTTGATTTATCTAAATCAACACAATTAAAAGTTATGTTAATTCGAAACTATTATAGACACGTATGATTCTTTTAAAAAATTAAACAATTTCTACTGTCCTTACGCGTCTCTATAATAGTTTCGAATTTTCATAACAGATGGCGCTGATGCATCATAATACAATTAAATGTGTTAAAAATAGAAGGGAAATATGTAAAATGAAACTATGAGAAGTATAAATAATAGTGAAAGGATTTAAAAGCACGAATGTTTCTTTTATAAACAAAACAAATTTCTACTGTCCTTACTGCGATGAAAAATATATTGGGAGGGTTTGGCTCATCAGTGGTGAACCCTCCCAGCGGTTTCGCCAATTTAATCCACCAGACCGCTTCTCAGAGCTCTAATACTGTATTGGACGATTCTGATTATATACGCAGCACTGAAGGATGGAATCTCAGAAATGGTTTTCAAGAAAACTATGGACATAAGCTTATAGGAGCCAAGCCCTCCCAATATATTTTTTCATCGCAGTAAGGACAGTAGAAGTTTGTATTGTTTATGACAGAAACACATTCGCGCTTTTAAATCCTTTCATTTTATATGTATAGATGGCGCGTTATTGCTTTGTATAAATAATAGTAATTTCAAAAAAAAAAAAAGATTTTGAATTTTGATAACAAGGCTAGAACATTGGCCTGTTCTAAGAACAGGTATAGAAAGACAGCCAGTTCTAAACCGTATAAAAGTTTCACCATACTAAAGGTAAAAATCAATTAATTGTGAGAATTATATGTTTCACCAATAGAGCGATGTTCAACTCTACTTCTAATGTGTCAAGAAGACCCTGTCTGGAGGAGAACTCTCTAAAGGTGGGGAAATTTCCCTTGCTGAAGAAATCTTTACAACTATATATATTCCCCTACATTTTATCTACCTTTTATTTACTATCTTATTGTACATTGTTTCCATCTTTGTAATAATTGATTATATATATAGAAGAATCAATTAAATTGTGTAAATTGTATAATCTATCTAATATGTAAATACATGGCATCAAGATATTGTTGCGTTGTTGGTTGACAAAGAATCCGTGGGTACAAAGGATCTTTAGGGCTTTATTTAAGCCTAATCGATATCAAATAATTACAGAAGAGTTCAAAATAAAACAACAATAAAGAACACAGCAGTTACAAACTCACCAACTGCAGCACGGTGAGGGAAAGCAGGAGCAAAACAGGAGACAGAAGTTCGTAGAACTTTCTAGAGTCTTCCAGGAAGTACACCGGCGTCGGCGGTAAGCAGCAGTCCGACCTCTTGAGACAGCAGCTTGCTTGGAGTCCACCACGTAGCTTCGTTCTTCGACTCTTTTTCTCATCTTTCTTCCCCCGGCATGAGTTTCTCATCCCTATATATCCCGGAGTAGATCTTTCCAGAACGGTCATGGTTGGTTAACCAATCAGAAAGCCGCCAGCACCGAGCATTGCGCAATCGCTTTAGATTGACCCATCAGTTGTCTTCCGCTTTTTCTACATTATTCTTAAATGTTCTAGAATATTCTCTCTCCATTCTGGAATGTGCTTTTCTTTCTACGTAACAATATGATGTTCCATCTAGTAGTTCTTGTATCTCTTTATTCTATCAATTTATATGATGACATCAATCATCCTCAGTTTTATTTAAGTCAACAACAACAAAAGCTTTATTAAGACCTTTTAGTCTTATACAGATTATCCAAGCAGAAATATAGAATAAATACAGGAAAAACAGTGATAGAACTTAATGGTAACATGATATTTATATACAGGGAAAATTATATAAAGACAATCAAGCTAATAGATTAATTTGGGTAAATTGGAGGCAAAGAAAGTTACTATACATGGATTTACCACGTCGTGTTAGGTCTTGTGGAGTTATTTGGTAGCAGCTCTGAGACTTAGCTATGTAGAACTTTTCCTAGTCATCATCCCCGCCCATTGCCGGTTGGACTTCACTTGTAAGCATTTCGACCTGTGAGTCAATTGTGGATTCTTACACTATAGTAAATTAGTCTTTATTAATTATTTAAGTCATATAAAAACGTTTTTATATAAATTTGACCATTTCAGCATTTTCAACTTGCTTACTCCCGATGACAATTCAGTTATTCTGAACATTTCTAATTGGACCATATTTTATATAATAGAACCAAGAGAGACCAATTTGATTAAAATATGTATAATTACTTAATGTGTATTAAATCTTATTTTGAAACAATAAAAATCTGAAATTTTAGAACGGCCCGAGACCACTAGTTTGCAACAACGGTCAATAGATGAGGTCTAGCTTTGAAGTCTAGCCGGTCCCAAGCCCGGATGAAAAAGGAGGAGGGGGAGCAGTAACAAGCTCACTAAAAAACCTGGGTTCAGCTGGCCCGGCTGATAGTACCCTGTAAGGGCTCCTAATCCAGGGATACAGGATGAGCAGCGTTTGTACTCCATGTTAGGAGCGGCTGCACATGGCGTCTGTTCCTCATGTCAGAGGCGGCCATTTCTTTTGGAGCTAAGTCGACCTGCCACTGAGTAGTGCTCCCAGTCTTAATGACAAAGGAAGATGCATTCTACTTCACCCAGTGTGGAGATAAGAAAGAAAGAAGAGAGAAGACCATTGATGATCCATCTCATTTAATAACTTTTATCATTGTAGTAAGGTCTGTAGAGATAATGTGAAAAGAAACACAATGATGTGTAAAAATACATACAGTTAAACCTGTCTATAGCGGCCCCTCTTAGGACTCACCGGATGCTATAGAGAGGGGGTGCTATAGACAGGTCACTTTTAATGTAAATATCGCATTGTACTACGTATTTAAAATGGGGCGCTATCGAGAGGGAGGCACTATTTAGAGGGGGCGCTATAGACAGGTTCAACTGTATAGATGGAAAATTTGCCGGGAGGAAATTGATCCATAGAAGCATAGGGCGCTTCTCCCGTCAAAATCTGACGCCATAGATATGCTTCTATGGAGGTTTAAGTATTACAAAGTTTTTTTTTTATCGATAAATGGCATTTTAATTTTAAAACTAATTATTACATATTTATAAATGATAATGATTTTAATGATATATTCATTTATAATGATAATTAAATCATCATTAAGGTAAAGCTCTAGTATGGCTGGCTGTCTTTCTAGATATGTTCGGGAAAAAATTACTTCTCGTTCTAGTGTTGAAAACTAAATATTCTATATCCTTTGTGTCTATATATCTGGACAAAATAGACAAAACTTAAGGAAGTCGTACCTTTTAGCATGTATATCGGAATTCAGACAATAACTCATTGACAAAACTTTATGAAGTTGTACCTATTACCATGTATAACAAGATTCAGACAATAACTCATGGACAAAACTTTATGAAGTTTTACCTTTTAGCATGTATAACGGGATTGAGACAATAACTCATTGACAAAACTTTATGAAGTTGTACCTATTACCATGTATATCGGAATTCAGACAATAACTCATTGACAAAACTTTATGAAGTTTTACCTTTTAGCATGTATAACGGGATTGAGACGATAACTCATGAACAAAACTTAAGGAAGTTGTACCTTTTACCATGTATATCGAAATCAAGACAAAAACTCTGAAATATATTACAGTGACCTTTAATGAAGACACACGAGATAACCAAGTGTAAACAAAATTGTCTCTGTCTCCTTTTAAAAAAAGACGAACGGCGACATCAAAGAACTTCCATTTCCTTTAGTTTTATTTTTTTCATGAGAGTATATAAAAAAATTGAGATGAGTGAACAATATAGACAAATAAACCCGCTATTTAAACTATCTGTGAATGTTTGTCCAGGATATAATAGAATAAGGTCTCGAAGGAGTATGTCATAGTTGATATGCAATACAATATGCAAATTTTTAAATGCTGAGTTTGCTGTTGACACACATTAATATGTTAAAATACACCTATCCCCCGATTTACACGGCACTTGTTTTACACGGTTTTCCAAATAAGTTTTTTTTTATCGCACTATACTAAATGCGATATTCTACTCTATACTACCTATGTTGAAAAGAATATTGGGAGGCTCTGATTCATGAGGGGGCGAACACCTATTCAGATTCGACAGTTTGATATAAACCTATCCCTCGATTTACACGTTTTTCTCAGGAACGTATCTACCGTGTAAATCGGGGGATAGGTGTACCTTGATAAAGGTTGGCGTTCAGCCAACTGAAATATTGGTAAAATAAATGATATTTTCATCCAATATATACCTTTCTATTTAAAAATTTATTTATGGATTGCTTTATTTTCAAAACAAAATGCAAATTAGTCAGGTTATGAACTAAATTGCATATTCTGGGATCCAAATAATGATAACCTATTAATGAAATTATTTCATCATTTTGCAAATAATACTAACGATATTTTTTATTGATCTACTTATATATTTGCCTTATTCTGTCTGTTTGTTTGTCTGAAGCTCGGGATGGGAATTTTCATAACCATCGGTGGTTCAGTTGTAGAATGCTCGCCTGCCACGCGGGCGGCCCGGGTTCGATTCCCGGCCGATGCATTTTTTTTTTTTTACAATTTTTAAAACTCATTTATATATTATACAAGAATGACATCCACGGCGCCAATTTATAATTGTAACGAATAGTATTTTAATTAAAACATTACTAAAATATATACGCACTCGGGTAAAACCCGGGCGTTGCCCGGGCCATTCGTCTAGTATTGAATAAAGGTTAATTTTTATGTGACTGTTGTATGTACAAATTAACAAAAATATGCAAAATTTAGAGTGGGAGAGAGTTATTACAATGATGATAATTTATTAACCAATTCTTATCATTGCGACTGCTGTATACGTATATTATAATGAATCTAAAAATATCATTATCGCCATCTATCGATCAAATTTGTAAACATTTTAACCCCACTTTTACAATGTATATGTAATTATAATTTATTTTTAATATACAGTTAAACCTGTCTATAGCGCCCCCTCTTGGGACTCACCAAAATAGGGTGCTATAGATGGGGGTGCTATAGACAGGTCACTTTTAATGTAAATCGCATCGTACTACGTATTTAAAATCGGGCGCTATAGAGAGGAAGGCGCTATTTAGAGGGGGCGCTATAGACAGGTTTAACTGTATATATAATATAATAGTATAATATCTTTTTTTTATTATTATTATATTTCAAATGGAAAACACGAAAGAAAAGCCATGTAGCTAGAAACAAACAAATAAGGATAACAGCCCACCTTAGAAGAGAGAACATTCCGAATTCAAGATTCCGCACAACCTTGTAAATATGTAAATTGTAAACAATGGTAAATATGTAAATACAGTGTAAATGTGATGTACATATTATCCAATGTAAATATCATAAGGTAAGCTTATGAGTGGTTCCTAATAAAGTTATGTGAACTTTGGGGATAATTATATTTATTTTTTTAGAAGTAACGTTAAAATAATGTATGGTTTAATCTGATTGGCTGTTCAGTATCACGTGCCATTAATAAGCCAATCAGCGTACAGCGTTTCTTTTTTAACGAAAAATTCTATTCTATATTAAATATAAGATCGTTTCTAGCTATATGGCCCTCATCAGTTCTTATTCTTATATTTTTAAAAAATTGTAAAGGTTTTTTTTTTTTTTTTTTGCGATTTGAGGAATCTAAAGTAAAGAAAGAAATCGGTGGACCAATGGTTAAAATCCTCGATTCCCGACAGCCATGAACCAGGATTGAATCCCGTATTGGACACTTTGTTTTAATATGTAAATAACCTTCACATTCATAAGCTAAGTTGCTCTTTTTGAGCGGCACTTAGTAAAGTTATTTTGGAAATAAGAGCCAATGTCCAAAATAACAAAAAAATTTAAAGACCAAATTTAATGAGGGACAAAAAGTTTAATAATAAAAGTATTCATTAAAGACACAATATATTTAAAAGTTTATTTAAAAAATGTGTTTTTTATTTAAATAAACATGTAGTTTATTGTACAGAAGAGTGTGAGGTAAGAAAAAAGGTGAAAAAGTAAAAAAATTGAAGAAATTCTAGGAATTATTTTATACCAGACGAACAAGTATAAGTGAAGTAAGGGCTCCCAAGTTAAGTCCAAGACAAAGACATGTAACAAGCAAAGATCCTGCTTTCTGTTGTTTCTTAGGATCCTCTAAACTCTTGGGACCCCTCATGAAGACTGAAGACATCAGATAGCCATTGGAAACGGCAAAGATCAGCATAAAGATACCGTAGAATGCATCATGAGTGAAAACAGCCGGCAATACATTATGTACTCTTAAATTACATAGCATAAACAATGGTAGAAATATTGCACGCGAGATACAAAGTCCTAACAGCAAGTTTGGCTTATTTTCTGGGAAAGGTAACCATTTAGGTAAGAGACGTCCAATATAATCGCCAACGTTGAACAGAAGGAAACAGATGAGTGGGACAAAGAGAGTGGTTGAGATTAGAGATTCGTTGGAAGCACCGATTGACTGAACTTGGGAACAGATGGCTGGGAATACAGACAAAGTCATCCATAGGATGACCATCATAGATAGACAGTACCTCCAAGTAGATTTGATCACTTCAAAGGTCGATACAGGAGCACTTTCTTCTTTCTCAATCGACATTTCCATTGGGCATGGTTTATCTTCCTTCTTGTGATAGTACGACTTGAAGAAACTTGAGTTATGCAGAACCGCATAGCAGGTAACAGCAAGTGTTAAACCGATTAGAGCACAGATGAAATAGATGAGTGCACTAGAGACAGGACTGATCTTACAAATAAGAATGAGGACATTGATGAGTGAGGTAAAGACGCCAGCAAGAGCTTGACCTTCCAGGAATTGGCCTATGTAACTAGGTGGAAGCATGGATATCAATCCAGTAATTCCAGTTTGAACGATACCATTTCCCAAACTGATGCCAACCACTTGAGCCAATGTGATGATCAGGAAGAGGTTCTGCCAGCTGTCTGAGTTGATGGGTACCAGGCATGCGACAGAGAGGAATGTCAGAAGAACCAGACAGAGTGAGACAGAGTTAGAGATCTCATGTCGTAGCTTGTGGCTGTAGTAAGTGGCTAGAGTCATACACAGTACGTAGGGGACGTTGAAGGCGATGGTGATGTAAGAATTGAGATTGAGTTGAAGTGGCGTGACTGAGATAGGGTCCAAGGGATCGCGGAACTTGTAGTTCCAGTAGTTCTGTACGGTGATGAAGGCGTTCCACGGCAGCAGAACGCCCACTCCCAGCACGAAGCAGCAGATGGCGACTAGGTAGTAGTGGTCCTTGGGCCGCGATTGGTGTTTGTCGGATAGTATCTGGGGGTCCTCTCGGACGGTCGCCGTTGTCATGGTGCCTGCACATGTCACCTGTCAGTCTCTTCCAACTTCACTCAACCACCACAACAACAAACTTCGTCACCAACGCCACAACATTTGCATATTTACATATTTATACATTATTTTTTAAATTATATTTATTTATACATTATTATATTTAATTAAAAAGGCATCTATTGGACCAAAATTATTGGATATACAGTTAAACCTGTCTTTAGCGCCTCCCTCTCTATAGCGCCCGATTTTAAATACGTAGTACGATGCGATTTACATTAAAAGTGACCTGTCTATAGCACCACCTCTCTATAACACCCTATTTTGGTGAGTCCCAAGAGGGGGCGACAGGTTTAACTGTATATTGATTAATATATTAACCTTGATAGAGGTTGGCGTTCAGCCAACTGAAATGTTGGTAAAATAAATGATATTTTGATCCAATATGTCTTTTTAATTAAAAATACCGTTAAACCTGTCTATAGCGCCCCCTCTTGGGACTCACCAAAATAGGATGCTATAGAGAGGGGGTGCTATAGACAGGTCACTTTTAATGTAAATCACATCGCGAACTACTATTTAAAATCGGGCGCTATAGAGAGGGAGGCGCTATTTAGAGGAGGCGCTATAAACAGGTTTACATGTAAATAATATATATATAATATTAATTTTGTGTGTATTCATCTTAAATTACAAACTTAAGAAACTAAGGTAACAAGAAATTTCCAATAGAAAGGAAATTTATAAATCCTGGTGCCACGGGGAGAGACAAATATCAAAATTGGAAACAATTATATACACGCACGATTCTTTTTAAAAATAAACAATGGTAGATTAAACTGGCGAAACCGCTAGGAGGGTTCACCACTGATGATCTACCAGCGGTTTCACCAAATTAATCTCTAGACCGCTCTACTATTGTATTGGCTTGGTGTTTTCTTATATACCCTGTATTTACTATGGAAGACAGATTTAGGGATGTTTATGGAACCTATGGACATAAGCTTATAGGTCTGTAGAGGTACATACATAGAATTTCAAGGTATTGCATCGAGCAAAGCTCTTCCACAAAACATGGTTTCTTATCAAAGCTATTATTAGCAAATTACATTTATAAATTTGCGGAAGAGCTTTGCTCGATGCAATACCTTGAAATTATATGTATGTACCTCTACAGACCTATAAGCTTATGTCCATAGTTCACTAAGCTACCTTCCATAGTGAATACAGGGAATGTGAGAAAACCAATACAATACAATAGTAGAGCGGTCTATAGATTAATCTGTCGAAACCGCATAGAGGGTTCACCGTTGATGAGCCATGCCCTCTTTTAATTTTATCATCGCAGTAAGGTCTGTAGAGATAATATTTGATTATTTATGTGGAAATAAACATTGTCAAAAGTTATTGTTACAAATTTTATCGTTAGATGGCAATTTAATTATTAATCTATATATATAAAAATGAATGTATGTGTGTCTGTTTGTTTGTTTGTCCTTTATGCCTGACCAAACCACTCATTGGATCGCCATGAAACTTTGGGAAGTTATTTAGTATAGTACTGGGAAGGTTTCTAGCAAATAAAATTTTTGAAATAACTTTTCGCCTAGAAATAATCAAGATAAATATTCTAATTTATCTGTTATAATTCAACAATCTGCTCTAAATATTATCATGATGATACGATGATTTTGTAATGTAGAAAATTAGGAAAGACAAAATTCAGGATGACACGGCAATTTATTTGAGACAAGAATAATGATACAATTCCAAGGCAAGATACTATTCCTTTAAATTCCAATTACCGAGGGAACCAATTAATATTGACTTATCGAGTATTTTTCAAGGGACCGGGAAAAAATGTTCACTTTATCGAGAGATTCGTTAGACAAACCTTTACTCAGGTAAAACCCGGGCGAAGCCGGGTACGTCCGCTAGTTATTAATAATATTCGTTAGGCAAAATTTCACTCGAATAAAACCCGGGCGAAGCCGGATACAAATCCGCTAGTATTTACATAAATTTACTGTAAAATTTACTTTAAAATATCTATTGATTAGTATAAGCCTAATAAAAATTATTAATTTGCAGTTTAATAAAAATAAGAAACCGAAACCAAAAGTAATATATATATATCGAAACTAAAAAAATGTCTTCTGACTAAATATATAAAGATGTAATTAAAGTAAGAACATTAAGCCTTCAGGGAAAAGATGTTTAGATAATTGAAATTACAGTTAATAAATAAGCTTTCACGTTATATAATAAAAGTCATTGTTTTCCACGTAGGTACTGTAAACTTTACCTGGAACCTCTGTAGGTAGCTCTGTCATCTTCCATTCAACACTATCACCACGTGTGTTTACCTGTGACAACATTGTTTGCTGTCGCCATCAGTCGGCTCAACAATATCGTGTTCCCATCTTCAACAGTACACAACAGTGCAAAGAACGATATGCAAATATCAGGTGTGGCATTTAAACAAGCTGTTTTACCTCAGACCTTCCAACAGTACAAAGAACAGTCAAAAGTCCAACCCCACTAGCGAGTTCAAGTAACCAAACGGGGCTCTGGCACATTTGTAAGTGCAAAGTCGAACTGCTTTTCACATTTATAGACATGTGGTGCGCTTACAGTAAAAATCAGTCGCTAAATACCCACCATGATTATCATGGCCTGTGCCACGTGTACTAGGGATAAGCAAAAAAAAAGAACTTAGGTGCAGCATTTAAACAAGATGTTTTACCTCAGAACTTCCAACATTACACAACAGTACAAAGAACGATATGCAAATATCAGGTGTGGCATTTAAACAAGCTGTTTTACCTCCTTGTCCAATACATATCTTTAAGCATCTTAAGTCCTGCCCAGAAGTCAAACCCCTCCTTTACGTGGCGGGTAGGAGAAGCAGCACAAGTAAGGGACTGCCCACGGTGTCGTGAGCCGCTACGGTAACCGTGAACAGGGAACTCTGAAATGTGGCTGACTAACGGGGCAATGGCACCTCCAATAGTTATCTAGTGTGTCTTCAATAAAATTCACTTTAATACCTTTCAGAGTTATTGTCTCAATCCCGATATACATGCTGAAAGGTACAACTTCCTTAAGTTTTGTCCATGAGTGTATATTGGTTATCTAGTGTGTCTTCAATAAAATTCACTTTAATATCTTTCAGAGTTATTGTCTGAATCCCGATATACATGCTGAAAGGTACAACTTCCTTAAGTTTTGTCCATGAGTGTATATTGGTTATCTAGTGTGTCTTCAATAAAATTCACTTCAAAATCTTTCAGAGTTATTGTCTGAATCCCGATATACATGCTGAAAGGTACAACTTCCTTAAGTTTTGTCCATGAGTGTATATTGGTTATCTCGTGTGTCTTCAATAAAGGTCACTGTGATATCTTTCAGAGTTATTGTCTGAATCCCGATATACATGCTAAAAGGTACAACTTCCTTAAATTTTGTCCATGAGTGTATATTGGTTATCTCGTGTGTCTTCATTAAAGGTCACTGTGATATCTTTCAGAGTTATTGTCTGAATCCCGATATACATGCTGAAAGGTACAACTTCCTTAAGTTTTGTCCATGAGTGTATATTGGTTATCTCGTGTGTCTTCAATAAAATTCACTTTAATATCTTTCAGAGTTATTGTCTGAATCCCGATATACATGCTGAAAGGTACAACTTCCTTAAATTTTGTCCATGAGTGTATATTGGTTATCTCGTGTGTCTTCATTAAAGGTCACTGTGATATCTTTCAGAGTTATTGTCTGAATCCCGATATACATGCTAAAAGGTACAACTTCCTTAAGTTTTGTCCATGAGTGTATATTGGTTATCTCGTGTGTCTTCAATAAAATTCACTTTAATATCTTTCAGAGTTATTGTCTGAATCCCGATATACATGCTAAAAGGTACAACTTCCTTAAGTTTTGTCTATGAGTGTATATTGGTTATCTCGTGTGTCTTCAATAAAATTCACTTTAATATCTTTCAGAGTAATTGTCTGAATCCCGATATACATGCTAAAAGGTACAACTTCCTTAAGTTTTGTCTATGAGTGTATATTGGTTATCTCGTGTGTCTTCAATAAAGGTCACTGTAATATCTTTCAGAGTTATTGTCTGAATCCCGATATACATGCTAAAAGGTACAACTTCCTTAAGTTTTGTCTATGAGTGTATATTGGTTATCTCGTGTGTCTTCAATAAAGGTCACTGTAATATCTTTCAGTTATTGTCTGAATCCCGATATACATGCTGAAAGGTACAACTTCCTTAAGTTTTGTCTATGAGTGTATATTGGTTATCTCGTGTGTCTTCAATAAAATTCACTTCAAAATCTTTCAGAGTTATTGTCTGAATCCCGATATACATGCTGAAAGGTACAACTTCCTTAAGTTTTGTCCATGAGTGTATATTGGTTATCTCGTGTGTCTTCAATAAAGGTCACTGTGATATCTTTCAGAGTTATTGTCTGAATCCCGATATACATGCTAAAAGGTACAACTTCCTTAAATTTTGTCCATGAGTGTATATTGGTTATCTCGTGTGTCTTCATTAAAGGTCACTGTGATATCTTTCAGAGTTATTGTCTGAATCCCGATATACATGCTGAAAGGTACAACTTCCTTAAGTTTTGTCCATGAGTGTATATTGGTTATCTCGTGTGTCTTCAATAAAATTCACTTTAATATCTTTCAGAGTTATTGTCTGAATCCCGATATACATGCTGAAAGGTACAACTTCCTTAAATTTTGTCCATGAGTGTATATTGGTTATCTCGTGTGTCTTCATTAAAGGTCACTGTGATATCTTTCAGAGTTATTGTCTGAATCCCGATATACATGCTAAAAGGTACAACTTCCTTAAGTTTTGTCCATGAGTGTATATTGGTTATCTCGTGTGTCTTCAATAAAATTCACTTTAATATCTTTCAGAGTTATTGTCTGAATCCCGATATACATGCTAAAAGGTACAACTTCCTTAAGTTTTGTCTATGAGTGTATATTGGTTATCTCGTGTGTCTTCAATAAAATTCACTTTAATATCTTTCAGAGTAATTGTCTGAATCCCGATATACATGCTAAAAGGTACAACTTCCTTAAGTTTTGTCTATGAGTGTATATTGGTTATCTCGTGTGTCTTCAATAAAGGTCACTGTAATATCTTTCAGAGTTATTGTCTGAATCCCGATATACATGCTAAAAGGTACAACTTCCTTAAGTTTTGTCTATGAGTGTATATTGGTTATCTCGTGTGTCTTCAATAAAGGTCACTGTAATATCTTTCAGTTATTGTCTGAATCCCGATATACATGCTGAAAGGTACAACTTCCTTAAGTTTTGTCTATGAGTGTATATTGGTTATCTCGTGTGTCTTCAATAAAGGTCACTGTAATATCTTTCAGAGTTATTGTCTGAATCCCGATATACATGCTGAAAGGTACAACTTCCTTAAGTTTTGTCTATGAGTGTATATATTAAATATATTTCTGTCATGCTGATGTTTGCCTTTCCAAATTTTCCTACGTGTCACTATACAGATTCCTATAAGTCATGGAAGAGGGAGGAAAACTTAACGGAACAAAGGAGAAACCAGCTGGATACAAACAACCATCCACAATCCCACACCAAGACACTGGAATGTTGGTGTATATTTGACCGACGATGTTAAACGAATCAGTATATCTTGGTATGTAAGAAATAGTTATCCAGAAATTATTTGAAAAAGTAAAAATAAAAATCGGGTAAAAAGTTTCTTTTAATTTTAAATTTTCAAGCTTTCTAGCAAATACACCTATCCCCCGAATTACACGGTAGATACGTTCCTGAGAAAAACGTGTAAATCGGGGGATAGGGGATATGTAGTCAGCACATAAGCTCGGGATTCCTCGTGAGATGTGTACACAGCGCATGTGTTCAATCACAGTAGCATTTAGTATAGTGCGATAAAAACAAAAAAAAAAAAACTTATGTTGGATAACCGTGTAAAAGCGAAAACGTGTAAAACAAGTACCGTGTAAATCGGAGGATAGGTGTATACTGTTCTTCAATGGGCTGATACTCTATGTACAATCTTTAAATGATATTTATACAAAATAATTGTACATAAGAGAGATTGTACATAGAGTATCAGCCCGTTGAAGAGCAGTATATATTTGCTTGAAAGCTTGCAAATTTAAAATTAAAAGAGACTTTTTACCTGATATTTATTTTTACTTTTTCAAATATTCTATATACAGTTACGAGCCTCATGCGTCATCTCTGTCACCGTTTGCTCTTTTTTTTTTTTGGAATGGCGCTCTCCTATTGGTTGGCTACGATCACGCCACCACTACGCGAGACACTTCAGCCGTCTTCCAGAATTTGAACAACGCAAAAGCTCCAGCTCTGTTTCTCACCACCTCATTCAACAGGAGCTCCAAAGAGAGTCCCTCAAGGCCTATTTCCCTGAGGAGCACTTCTCGTTCGTCTTTCAGCCCCATACATAAAATAAATATTTTTCGATCCAATATATGTCTTTTTAATTAAAGATTTATTTATGGATTGCTCTATTTTCAAAAAAATATATAAATATATAATTAGGTATACGCTAACTGCTCAAATAAGCATTTTTTATATATCTAGCGCCATCTAGCGGAATAAAAACTAACTAAACGTTGATTAAGGTTTATTCCATTCAATTGACCATAGCTAGTATATGCTATATCGGGCCGGACTTACAGTCCTGGATCTTTCCAGTTGGTCTCGAGGACCACGTCATTCCAGCGGCGAAGCATGCAATCAACGTTTTCTTCCTAGATCACGAAATACGTGGTGTCGCTGGAGACCCACTGGTGATTCTTCACCAAACTCTGCAGCGGTGACGCCATGTACATAGCTGTGTATTGAAGAAGGAAGTTTACGGCGACGAGATATAAAAGAAACACGTACAAAGAAAGCTTTAATTCTTTCTTCAAGATGATGTCTTGCGATTCTTTCTATTATAGTTGCATATATATCTAATTGTTATATGTTAAAACAATAGTACAGACTGTGTACTTTTACGTGTATTGACAAGATGTCAATGAAATTTTGCTAAATTCTCTAGTAGATGTCATATTCCATTTATAATACGCTGTTTAATCCTATCATAGAACAGTATTTAATTAAAAAGGGCATATTAAAGACGAGTAATCCTTTCAATCTATATATTAATAAAATGGAAATTTCATAAGTGGACATCACTAAAAACTTTCGTTACAATGCATCAATTTCAACCAAATTTTCAACATTTATGTAAAACGAGATGGAGCAGGTTTTGCTTAACATCAAAATATATTTCCTAACATTAACATGCGTAACTTCGCTGTTATCGATTAAATACAAAAAATATCAACAGAGTTAATTTTATTTATATATAAATACAAAATTAAATTTCAACAGAGTTAATTTTTTTACATACTAGCTAATAATCTCAATCTAAAAAATATTCAAAACAAGCAATTTTAAGATAACACCATATGTAAAACAGTCGGCCAAGAAAACAACAACGATATTACATCTTTCTCACATATTCACACACAATCTTGATTAATAATTAAAACTAATCTTTAACAGTGTTTATTATACTTCAACTTTTATTTCTACATTTGTTTTTAAATACCCAATTGTTTTATCATGTTTCTAATTTCGCCTAACAAATATACAAATTTATAGTGACCAACATATGCAAATTTTATCTTTGTTTTATTTAACTTGATATCGTAAACATAACATCCATTGTAAGCATTTTTCTGTTCACCTTCCGTGGTTTCTCTTTTCTCTGATAGTTTTTAGGTGTAGTATATTTTCTTATTACTAGACTACAAACATTCCCTCGAGAAAAACCTGGGCGAAGCCGGGTACATCCGCTAGTATATTATAACACGAATATAAAATCATAAAGGATGAGTTTCTTTATTGGTATAAACCGATTCGACCGATCATTTATTTAAAGATTTATTTATGGATTGCTCTATTTCCAAAACCATAGAACAGTATGTTTGACTGTATGTTACCAAATTATGTTTATCAGAACGTTTCAGTCTCCAAGTCACAGCATAAATAAGACACTCACCATATTTCACTGCACCAAACTTCCGGGACTTCTCGGGTAGAAGTCCCACCTCATCCTCCCGTACCGGACCCCACATGATGGCCGTATGTGCCATATTTGCTTATCTCCCACTTATCATACTGACCTCATCCGCCCAATGTTTACCTATCACTTGGGGCAGTTTTATGTATAATTCTGCTGGTAGATAACACATCTACTGATCTACACGATTAGAAGTAAGTTTTACCACCCTTCAATCTCTACACAAGGCATATGCACAGAATGGAATGAGAACGCTAAATATGCTTTCGTATATTTCCTCCCCCCCCCTATATGCAAAGTTGTATCTATCTAACAATACTTTTATTTTGATATTTAATATTATGAAAATTCGAAACTATTTTAAACGCGTAAGATTTTTTTTGAAATTAAACAATTTCTACTGTCCTTACTGCAATGGAAAATTAATGGGAGGGTCTGGCTCATCAGTGGTGAACCCTCCCAGCGGTTTGCAGTAAGGACAGTAGAAATTGTTTAATTTTAAAAAGAGTCTTACACATCTAAAATAGTTTCGAATTTTCATAACAGATGGCGTGCTAGTGCATCATAATTTAATATTATACACACACAGATTCTCCTTAGAGATATAGAAATAATTTGGGAAAAATGAAAAAATGAATTGGAATATGCAAATTTATATAGGGAAATATGTACATATAGAGCTATATATATGTATTATAATATGTATGTAATATATTTTTATGCAAATATTCATTGTTTTAGACTAAATTCCATCGTTCAAAACGATACGCAATATTCCATTGTGACCTGCTGTGACCCAGTTTTTACGAGTAGAAATCAAATTGTTCGGCTGTTAAACCATGCGAGGCCTCCATCCACAACAGACGATGGAGATTGTCTATGCAACTTTCCAATATCACATATACATATACTTTATTAAGACATTACATGGATCCAATACGGAGTCTGTAATGTTAGTGTCGTCGATTGTCAACAGCCACGGGATCGAATCTCACATTGGATACTTTTTTTTTTTCGGAAGAAAAAAAAAATGCTTCAATGGCCCCAGATTCTCGCAAAAGTCTAACACCACAAGTGAATGCAAAGTAACCAAAGGGGACTCTGGCATACTTGTAAATACAAAAGTCGAACTGCTTTTCACGTGTGTAAACATGTGGTGTACTTACAGTAAAAACAAGTATCCAACTTCTACCCACTATGATTATCATGGCTTGTACCACGTGTACTAGGGATAATAATAAAAACATTGATTAAAGGAAGATTTCTGACAGGTACTTCTCTTTATACGTTTACATATACGTTTTAGTTAGCTGAAGAAGGGCCTGCCCGAAAGCTTCCTTTAAATATATGTAAATAAAGAGCCGCGGCGTCTTATAAATGTTTATAAAACCATTTTATTATTGGCGGGCAAACTTCATTCTTCAGCTGAGGCTTATATATGTATCACATATGCAAATGCTTTCATTCTCTTATTTTGTTTTTATTATTCCATTTGCATACTCCGTGTATAGGACTATAATTTTAAAATAAAAACATAAAGCCTTCAGGGAAAAGATTCTTTTAAAAATATTTTTTATTTAAAAATATATCGAGCTTTCGGGCAAGTAAGCCTTTCTACGGGAGATATTTTTAAATAAAAAATATTTTAAAAAGAAACTTTTCCCTGGAGGCTTTTATGTTTTTATTTTAAAATTGATTCAAGGGATTATTTTATCAAATTGTGAACTATAATTTGATAATTTATTGGGAAATATGCAATATAGTATCTATGAGTGTAAAATTAATTCATTTTGTTGGTAATTTCCTGGCTTTCTCAGTAAAGACAAATCTATAAATACGAAATATTTTTAACGCTACTTTAAAAATATATTTATAACTGAAGTCTATTTCTACAGGCTTTGTACTACTATGGATAAAAATTAAAAAAGGACATGGCTCATCAGTAATGAACCCTCCCAGCGGTTTCACCATTTGTTTAGCCATTATGTAAATATTCCGTGAGAATGCTACCTTATGTAAGTATGGCAACATACATCTTGGGAACTTAGATAACGTTTATCTTTTCTGCCATTGGATGATGAAGTCACGTGATTGGGGGGTCAATGTTTGTCCAACTGTATCCTTGACTGATTAGATAGAAATGTCGCTTATGCAAATTGTCTCAGTGCTCTGCTTTCCGTTCTAACATTTAGCATGGGGGTCGGTGGTGTAGTGGTCTAAACCGTTGGTTTTCGACCGCTACGACCCGGATTCGATTCCCGCATTGGGCACTTTTTTTCTTATATGTAAAAAAATACTCTAATGGCCCCCGATTCTTGTAAAAGTCCAACCCAACCAGCGAGTGCAAGTAACCAAACGGGGTTCTGGCACATTTTTAAGTGCAAAGTTGAACTGCTTTTCGCATGTGTAGACATGTGGTGAACTTACAGTAAAAGCAGTCGTCTAATTCTACCCACCATGATTATCATGGCCTGTACCATGTGTACATAAGAAAAAACAAAAAATATTTAGCATAGAGAGTGGTAGTACACGTGGCCATGATAATCATGGTGGGTATTAAGCGACTGCTTCTGTAAATTCACAACATAGTAGCACACGTAGAAACCAGTTCAAATTTTATACTTGTACAACTTGTTTCATTTGGTTACTTGCACTCGCTCTTTGGACTTTTGCAAGAATCGGGGGCTATTTTGGAGCATTATATATATATATATATATATATATGAAAAAAATAATACAAATGTGATATTGTACTGGGATAAGGTGCATAAATTAAGAAAAAGGCATCTCCTTATCGTGCAACTGACAGTTGCTGATGGCTTGCGCCATCTCCATTTTTTAAAAATATATATATATATATATATATTTTTTTTTTTTAAATAAGAAAAAAGTGCATGATGCGGGATTCGATCCCGAGTCGTAGCGTTTGAAAACCAACGGTTTAGACGTATAACAATCTGAAATTTTCTTTAAATAAATACAGGATAAGATTGTGTACAAGGGAACTATATGGACACCACAAATCTGACATTTACTATCCCAAACCCGTAAGAAAAAGGAGGAGGGGAAGCAGTAACAAACTCCTTTAAAAAAAAACTCTCTAAAGAAGTCCTATTATAGGAGTATTTAGAGAAAAAGTAAGAAAAATAATTCACTAACCTTTCTTGAAATATTCATTTGCCGATATTTTAGTGATTCACTGTCAACTTCCTTAGAGGAACTTCCAAAGGAAGCTGGTGACAGTCACCAACATGTCGGGAGAAAAAGAAAGATATTTACAACAAAAATCTTTATTAAGACCTCTTAGTCTTATACAGATTCACACACAAAAACCTTTATTAAGACACACAGGTCTTACAGAGGATTCTCCTTGGGGTTACAAGACGGAGAAACCAATGAAAGTGGGAAATATACAAAGGGGTAAAAATGGAGAAAGATAATACACACATGATAAATATATACAGATTATTATTTGAATAATCCTATGGAAAATAAGAATATGGATTTGGAAGATTAAAAAAAATTTGGAAATATGGATGGAAGAAGTGGAGAGCGAAAAGAGGAAAAAAAAACATCTTATACAGATTCTCCAAGCAGATTAGATATAAGAGAAATGTCGGCTTATGCAAATTGTCTCAGTGTCCTGCTTTCCGTTCCTACATTTAGCATAGAGAGTGGTAGTACATGTGGCCATGATAATCATGGTGGGTATTTAGCGACTGCTTATGTAAATTCACCACATAGTAACACACATAGGGAACATACAAGAATGACAGTAATAGTTCCAGTAATCAGATAATGATTATCTCATGGGATTTGACTTTTTTTAAGAATCGGGGGTCATTGGAGCATTTTTTATTATTATTATTATTATAAAAAAAGTACCAAATATGGGATACGATCCAGGGTCGTAGCGTTCAAAAACCAACGGTTTAGACCACACGACCATAGCATGGAGGCTAACCTAACTTGACCTAACCTAAGGCTAACCTAACAAACAGCTGAAGAGAACACAGCCAGTACACGTTTTACATGCCATGATAATCATGGTGTGTGGTTAGCGAACTCTTCATTTACTCTAAATGCACCACATAGCATAAAGCTAACCTAACCATAGACTAACCCTAAAGCTAACCTAACAAACAGCTGGATAGAACAGCCAGAACACGTTTTACATGCCATGATAATCATGGTGTGTGGTTAGCGAACTCTTCATTTACTCTAAATGCACCACATAGCATAAAGCTAACCTAACCCTAGAACTAACCCTAAAGCTAATCTAACAAACAGCTGAAGAGAACAGCCAGTACACGTTGCACATTGCCATTATAATCATGGTGTGTAGTTAGCGACTACTCTTCATTTGCTCTAAATGCACCACATGTCTATACATGTAAAAAGCATTTTGCAAACTTTATACACCTATCCCCCGATTTACACGGTACTTTTTTTACACGTTTTCGCTTTTACACGGTTTTTCAAATAAGTTTTTTTTTAATCGCACTATACTAAATGCTACTGTGATTGAACACATGCGCTGTGTACACATCTCACGAGGAATCCCGAGCTTATGTGCTGACTACATATTTTAACCTGTCAATGCATTTTATTTTTATTTCTGTGTACACCTATCCCCCGATTTACACGTTTTTCTCAGGAATGTATCTACCGTGTAAATCGGGGGATAGGTGTACTTTCAAGGTGTCAGAGACTCGCTTGGTTACTTGCACTTACTAGTGAGGTTTAACTCCACCTTTGCCGGTCCCAAGCCCGGATGAAAAAGGAGGAGGGGGAGCAGTAACAAGCTCACTAAAAAACCTGGGTTCAGCTGGCCTGGCTGATAGTACCCTGTAAGGGCTACAGGAATACAGGATGAGCAGCGTTTGTACTCCATGTTAGGAGCGGCTGCACATGGTGTCTGTTCCTCATGTCAGAAGCGGCAATTTCTTTTGGAGCTAAGTCGGCCTGCCACTGAGTAGTGCTCCCAGTCTTAATGACAAAGGCAGACGCATTCTACTTCACCCAGTGTGGAGATGAAAAAGAAGAAGACAGTAATAAAACCAGTAATCAGCAATGTTATTTAAATTGTATCAAATAGGGGGAAAAGAAAAGACTTGGCATAAACTTATATGAAAATTCGAAATTAATCTACCATGGTAGATCAAACTGGCGAAACCGCTGGGAGAGTTCACCACTGATGAGCCAGATCCTCCAATTAATTTTTCTATTGTAATAAGGGCAGTAGAAATTGTTAATTTTTAAAAGAATCATACGCGTCTATAATAGTTTCGAATTTTCATGACAGATGGCGCGCTAATGCATCATAATATAAATTTATATACAAGCAATAGCAAATCTTCATTTTAAAATTTCGATGTGTGGGACACTCGCCTTTTTCAATTCAAATATTTCAACCGAGATCTTAAATGTTTCTCTTATGTTGAAATTATGTAAATATCTTCGAAAATAAAGCACTGTATCTCTAACTGTGTTTATTTTTGCAAGGTCATGTTGAATGGCGTAAATGGAAACGTAAAGCATCAACAACAAAAAAGTTTTTATCAAGGACACTCGTGTCCCATACAGGATTCTCCCAGATACAGAAGTAAACATTTACTAAGTAAACAGTTCCTATCTCTGAATACTTATTTTTCCGTTCATCATTACTCTTCACAATTCATTCTTTCATACTTCATCCCTAAGGATAGGTATAGTCGTTATTTATCCTTTAAATAATTGAAATTAAGATTTTTGGTTCTGTAAAAAGAAACATTTGCGGTAAAAGTTGTTAAACTTCGTTCAATAAACATAGCCGCAGTATATTGTATTATAACAGTATATTTAGAGAAAGTGTAGATTAACATCGACCTTTCTTCAAGTTGGATCCATCATCTGTGTTATTGTCTGTGCTGTTTTTCAGAATTTATGAAAAGTTAAGGTATTGGGTTTGTTTTCCACTACATTTACCATTAGAACATATGACGACTTATTTACATAACCAATCTTTTGACGGAGAATTTCTCTTTCCTCCTCCACAGTTCCGGACAATAAAACATGAGGTGTGTCCTGGCTAAATTCTCTATTGCACAAATTGCACTTTAATTTCTTATATTTCAATAATTAAACGTGTTATGTATAAAAGTATCAAATCTATTATAGAAAAAATACAAGATAAACAATAATACACACAATGATAGTGGACATTGCGACTGCTGTGATAGAGATGTATGGAGACATCTGAGGCTCTTCATTGGACACAACAACAACATAAAATTGACATGGACCCAGAACTTCACACACCCAAGATAGAGAACGACTGCTGTGATAGAGATGTACGGAGACATCTGTTCATTGGACACGACAACAACATCATCTACAATTACAATTGACATGGACCCAGAACTTTACACACCCAAGATAGAGAACGACTGCTGTGATAGAGATGTATGGAGACATCTGTTCATTGGACACGACAACAACAACATCTACAATTACAATTGACATGGACCCAGAACTTTACACACCCAAGATAGAGAACGACTGCTGTGATAGAGATGTATGGAGACATCTGTTCATTGGACACGACAACAACAACATCTACAATTACAATTGACATGGACCCAGAACTTTACACACCCAAGATAGAGAACGACTGCTGTGATAGAGATGTATGGAGACATCTGTTCATTGGACACGACAACAACAACATCTACAATTACAATTGACATGGACCCAGAACTTTACACACCCAAGATAGAGAACGACTGCTGTGATAGAGATGTACGGAGACATCTGTTCATTGGACACGACAACAACATCTACAATTACAATTGACATGGACCCAGAACTTTACACACCCAAGATAGAGAACGACTGCTGTGATAGAGATGTACGGAGACATCTGTTCATTGGACACGGCAACAACAACATCTACAATTACAATTGACATGGACCCAGAACTTTACACACCCAAGATAGAGAACGACTGCTGTGATAGAGATGTATGGAGACATCTGTTCATTGGACATGACAACAACAACATCTACAATTACAATTGACATGAACCCAGAACTTTACACACCCAAGATAGAGAACGACTGCTGTGATAGAGATGTACGGAGACATCTGTTCATTGGACACGGCAACAACAACAGGATAAACAAAAGGTAACAATCCAAATTATTGAAATGTTTGTGACATTTCAGTGGCATCATTGTTACCATCAACAAAATACTAATTGGTTACCATTTAATACATTTTATCTGATGATGGCAACAATGGTGTTAAAGAAACGTCAAAAACATTTCAATAATTTTAGTCTTGTTACCTTTTTTTTTTTCTAATCTAGAATTCAAATTGTACTTTATCAGGAATACACTATAAAAAAACACATGTAGTCAGAATAAAAAACATGAATATTCAATTTAAACTTTCTAGTAAACCGATAAAGAAGATAACAAAACAAGTTTACTGGAAAGTTGAATAAACAAATTGTACAAAAGTCAACCCTACAAGGAAGTGAAAGTAACCAAACAGGTCTCTGACACCTTCTCTATAAAGATCAGTTGCTAATCATGATTATCATGGCCTTGTACCACGTGTACTAGAGCAATAGTCAGTTTGTCAGTGGTTTTCGGAAAAATAAGACATTTTTAGCATTAATACACTCATAGGAAAAAAACTTAAGGAATTTGTATATTTTAGCATGTATATCGGGATTGAGACAATAACTCTGAAAGATATTACAGTGACCTTTATTGAAGACACACGAGATAACCAATATACACTCATGGACAAAACTTAAGGAAGTTGTACCTTTTAGAATGTATATCGGGATTCAGACAATAACTCTGAAAGATATTACAGTGACCTTTATTGAAGACACATGAGATAACCAATATACACTCATGGACAAAACTTAAGGTTAGTTGTACCTTTCAGCATGTATATCGGGATTCAGACAATAACTGAAAGATATTACAGTGACCTTTATTGAAGACCCACGAAATAACCAAGTGTGAACAAACTCTGTCTCCTTAAAAAAAAAATTGTGCATGAGTGTATTTCATATGTGCCTTTTCGCAGGAGGAATACTAAATGTAGTGCTATGCAGATTATGGAGTATAGTGGGTAGTACACACTATGTACACACGATATAACCAAGTATGAACAAAATTGCCTGTCTCCTTCAAAAAAATGGCGACATCAAAAACTTTCCACTTCCTTAAGTTTTGTCCATGAGTGTATTTATCAAAAACTTTCCTACACAACTATTTACATATTTACGAAGGAATGAGAAGGGTCAGTAAACCACGAGGTATAAATCGTCTATTTTTGATAAGCCATAACCCGGGGACCGAATCCCGTATTGGTCAATTAGCTCCTGATTCTAACAAAATTCCAACACCCACCAGTGAGTGCAAGTAAAGAAATGAAGCACAGGCACGCATATAAATACAAAATTCGAACAGCAAAAGCAAGCTGCTAACTACTATCCACCATGATTATCATGGCCTTTACCATGTGTACTGGAAAGAATTTTTTTAATGGAATAAAAAACTAAATGGTAAAATCATCCTTGATAAACCCTCAATTCAAACCCTCTATCAAAAATATACAAAGTTCCAAAAATCTGCCTGAAATGTTCTAAAAAACTTAAAATCGTTTAATCTGCTTCAAATATCTTCCCATTTTTTCTTTTTATATCTATACTAGCCGAATGACCCGGGCAACGCCCGGGTTTTACCCGATTAAATGTTTTTATTCAAATACTATTCGTTACAATTATAAATTGGCGCCGTGGATGTCATTCATGTGAAACGTCCCACTCCAAACTTTGTGTCTGAGAAGCGATATTTTTATAAAGAGATGATCTGGCTTTGTGTCTTCTGCTCGAATGAATGTTTTTCTGTTAGAATTTTGTTCCTGCATACTAAAAATGAACTGGTTTCACCCGTGGTCTCTGCTTTTTGGAATTTTTCCGGATATAATTTTGCTCAGAACCTGTCAAATGCTTTAAAAAAAATGTTTAAATATTTTATTCATAAAAAGCGCATTATAAAGGCACACTCAAACATGCTTAGTGCTATGTCAGTTCAGGGTGACGTGTTAAATTTACCTTAGTGACAAGGTAATGAATGATTGGGGACTAAATTGATTGATACAGAATTAATACTCGAATATATACGTCGCATATGACGATTTAATACTAGTTGTAAATAAACACCTTAATTTATGAACACAGAACGCAAAAAAAAATCACCCAATAATATTACACCTATCCCCCGATTTACACGGTAGATACGTTCCTGAGAAAAACGTGTAAATCGAGGGATAGGTTTATATTAAACTGTCAAAATCTGAATAGGTGTTCGCCCCCTCATGAATCAGAGCCTCCCAATATTCTTTTCAACATAGGTAGTATAGAGTAGAATATCGCATTTCAGTATAGTGCGATAAAAACAAAAAAAAAACGTATTTGGAAAACCGTGTAAAAGCGAAAACGTGTAAAACAAGTACCGTGTAAATCGGGGGATAGGTGTATTTAAAATTTCTTAACGGAGCTACTAATATATTCAGTCATAGAGCACTACCGTATTCTATGTAATTCTACTGTCCTAAAAACTTATTTACATAGTTTACTTAAATACCATAACTAAGATTCCACCCTTCAGTATAACATATATATATATATATATATATATAAACAGAATGATCAAATACAGTATTAGAGCTCTAAAGAAAGCGGTCTGGTAGATTAAATTGACGAAACCGCTGGGAGGGTTCCCCACTGATGAACCAAGCCTTTTTTTTATCGCAGTAAGGACAGTAGAGGTTGGTTTATGTATATAAAAAAAACTTCCGTGTTTTAATACTTGCTTATAGATTCAGTACATGAAAAACAAGATAATACTTCAATATAAGCATAAAAAAGGACAATATAGAATAATTATATCCTGAAATCTAAATATGGAAAAAACATTAATTTTCCACTTCCTGTAATGCCATCCACCAACATTTGAACTCAGGGAGTTAACAATTAAACAGCTATTACACATCTACCATTTATTTCATCATCTAATGTGTAAAACCATTCATCTGCATTTACATACTGTGAGTCAGCAGAAAATAACATTATGTAAATTTTAATTCTACATTTCCAAACATCTCTATACACTCATAGATAAAACTTAAGGAAGTGGAAAGTTGCTTTTGCCGGTTGTCTTTTTTTTTTTTTAAGGAAACAGAGACTTTTTTTTTTTTTACACTTTGTTATCTCGTGTGTCTTCAATAAAGGCCACTGTAATATATTTCAGAGATACACCTATCCCCCGATTTACACGGTACTTGTTTTACACGTTTTCGCTTTTACACGGTTTTCCAAATAAGTTTTTTTTTTTGTTTGTTTGTTTTTATCGCACTATACTAAATGCGATATTCTACTCTATACTACCTATGTTGAAAAGAATATTGGGAGGCTCTGATTCATGAGGGGGCGAACACCTATTCAGATTTGACAGTTTAATATACAGCTATCCCTCGATTTACACGTTTTTCTCAGGAACGTATCTACCGTGTAAATCGGGGGATAGGTGTATTATCTGAATCCCGATATACATGGTAAAAGGTACAACTTCCTTAAGTTTTGTCCATGAGTGTATGCTATTGTGTAAATATGTAAATTATATATTTCCAAACTTCTCTATGCAAATTTGATTAATGCGCTGCCTGAGACTCACGAACATTCAATATTACATGTGTTAGAATAACATATTTACATATTAAATCTAAATTAATCAAAACCCCAAAATACAAAACAAAACTAGCAATCCTATAATCTGCGTTATTAATTATCGAAACTGAAAAACAAAAACTTACCGTTAGGCTTAGACATTGTCATATGCTAACTCAACTGTATTTACATAAGCAACTATGTAGGCAACTATGCAAATAGGATTAATCAGCAAACATGCTAGTTGGTCAAATTTTTTTGTTTTTTTAACAGAGTATTTTGTGGTTAAATAATTTTTCTAAAAATTATATTTCAACAAAATGAAATATAACGTAAAGATAAGTGGAAAAAAAAACTTCCGAATTAGAAAACGTGATTTTTAAAAAAGCATGTGATACCAACGGATTTTTAAATTAAAAAACGAAATATAGTTTTTTTTATAATAGATTTTTTAATATAGACTTGTTTGTTCTATTTTCTGTGAAAAAAAAAAGAACTCAAAATATTCATTGTTTGGTAGGCAAAATATATATATACACTCATAGACAAAACTTAAGGAAGTTGTACCTTATAGCATGTATATCGGGATTCAGAGAATAACTCTGAAAGATATTACAGTGACCTTTATTGAAGACACACGAGATAACCAAGTGTGAACAAAATTGCATTTCTCCTTCAAAAAAAAATTTTTTTAAAAACAGACAACCGGCGACATCAAAGACTCTCCACTTTAAGTTTTGTCTATGAGTGTATATAAAATTGTTCAAAATATAACAATTTTATTTTAAAAAATTGTTTATTTTTTTCAACATCACAACGTCCCGACACCCAGTAGAACACAAGTCACAAAGTTCTATTTACATATTTACATATCAAAGTTATGATAGATTATTTTATCTCCAATTTGTCAACAAAACTGTTGCATAACCCAACTTCATGTAAATATATTCACATACACACGCCTTTATTAATACATTCCGTCTTACACAGACTCCTGTTAGAAATGAATATAAGAAGAAATGAGAAGCAGGGAAAGAAATTGAATCCTCGCTCAGAAAAGAGAAAAAGAAGAAAAGGAAAGAATATCTATGTCCATGTGAATATATTCATTTGTTTATTGTAAAAATACAAAATATGCAAATCAGGGAGAGATATAAAACTATGTTTGTTAGTAGAGAGGAGTTAGTTCAACTTCTCTCGTTGATAAAATTGTTCTTAATTGCCATACGACTTGCTAATTATTTCACCTCTACAATATAAGAAAGTATTAAGAAATTTACACAAGACAATGAATCCAGTAGATAAACACCTCTATACGTACATCAGATAGAAGAATGCCAGAGATGTATTCGCTTATTTGTACGATTTTTGTTTCAATCACGTTTAATGTCGCCTGTCGTCTGTTTTTATAAAGGAAACAGAGGTTGTTCACACTTGGTTATCCCGTGTGTGTTCAATAAAGGTCACTGTAATATCTTTCAGAGTTATTGTCTCAATCCCGATATACATGCTGAAAGGTACAACTTCCTTAAGTTTTGTCCATGAGTGTATATTGGTTATCCCGTGTGTGTTCAATAAAGGTCACTGTAATATCTTTCAGAGTTATTGTCTCAATCCCGATATACATGCTGAAAGGTACAACTTCCTTAAGTTTTGTCCATGAGTGTATATTGGTTATCCCGTGTGTGTTCAATAAAGGTCACTGTAATATCTTTCAGAGTTATTGTCTCAATCCCGATATACATGCTGAAAGGTACAACTTCCTTAAGTTTTGTCCATGAGTGTATATTGGTTATCCCGTGTGTGTTCAATAAAGGTCACTGTAATATCCTTCAGAGTTATTGTCTCAATCCCGATATACATGCTGAAAGGTACAACTTCCTTAAGTTTTGTCCATGAGTGTATATTGGTTATCTCGTGTGTCTTCAATAAAGGTCACTGTAATATCTTTCAGAGTTATTATCTCAATCCCGATATACATGCTGAAAGGTACAACTTCCTTAAGTTTTGTCCATGAGTGTATATTGGTTATCCCGTGTGTGTTCAATAAAGGTCACTGTAATATCTTTCAGAGTTATTGTCTGAATCCCGATATACATGCTGAAAGGTACAACTTCCTTAAGTTTTGTCCATGAGTGTATATTGGTTATCTCGTGTGTCTCTACAAACAAACAAACTCCCCAACATATACTAAATTGTTTTGGAAAGGACAAAGGATCCCTGTACAGAGAACCAAGAAGAGTTCTTGAACTTCTTTATGAGCACGACCTCCAAAATCTTGTCTAATTTAGACTAATAAAAGGATAAGAAAAAAAAATGAGTTCGTTGTTCGTCGCCAAACACGGAGTTGTAATAGCACAATTTTGGTTGAATTTTTACATGAGTTTGATTAAATTGTAGCCACGTGATTTAATGTTTCTATATGGATAATACAAGAGCGCACACATCCGCAGAAACATCTGTTTGTCTGCTAAAAAGCAGGGTGAAGTTTTGTCCCCATATTCATATATTAAAAATAAAGAAGGCATTTCCTGACCACGAGCACATGTGCTTTTTAGATGGCAGAGCGCCATCTAGTGGAGCAAAATTAAACTAAACGTTTATTTAACTTTCTCCGTGATATTTGGCCAACCCAATTTCTTGATAAATCAATAAAAGCCATCCACGAATGCGTTTCGCGCTGTTGGTGCTCGTCAGCTTGGAGTAGGCTGTAACCACTGCGACCAAAAAGATTTTCGGTCCCAGAGGCTTCTTGAGAAATCAAGAAATGAGTATTTATGGCCAAATTTGCGTAATATATGTTAAATCCAATCGAATTTTCATTTAGCAAAATTAAAACATTGGTCTCTGCTTCCTCGACATCACGTTAGGTTATCACTGATGCAGCAATCAGTAGAATTACATCAGGAGACTGTGAAGGATGGTTTACTCGCATTGGCAAAATTTGCTTCCTGGCCACACAAGAACACCACTTTATCCAATAAAATCTGTTTCTAATTTATTTCGTGGTTATTTGCTCCTATATTAGTGCTTTGGACTTAATGTCAAATGTATTTAATTAATCTTTATGATATTGACGAAGGAATAAAGTTTTCGGCAACGAGGCCAAATTTTTTCAAGGTTAGGGAACAGATTGGGTACTATTATTATTAAATATGGTATTATGAAGGAAGGTCAATTTTTCTGTTAAAACTGTTTAGTTGGATAGATGTTATTGCCTCCAGGAATTGTCTTTATGATATTGTCTTTTGATTTTTACAGACGAGTTTATTTTTAAAAGTAACGAATTCACTCTTAAAAATAGTTTTGTGTATTTGACTTTTATCAATCAAAAGAACATCGAGTTATCAATGTTATGAATTATCGCGCCATCTGTTATGGGAAGTTTAAACTATTCGTGACGCGTTCTATGACATTTTTTAAATAACCGATGTGAGTGTTCTCCACTGATGAGTCAGGCCCTCCCATTAATTTATCATTCCAGTAAGGACAGTAGAAAATGTGTTTTATTTCAAAAAGAATCGCGTCAAAAAAAAATTCACATCGAGTTATCTATCCTGAAAAAGGCGACAGTAGATGGTCGAAATGTCGTGTAATCAATTTTGGATTGAAATATCTTTATTTACGGGGCTGCAACCAAAATAAATGATATTTGAGCCCCAATGGCCGCGTAAAGCGGAATATATAAAACCATTATGACCAGGCTGGGGAGGCTAGGGAAAGGATCTCCATTAGGGAAGAGCCAGGTTAGGCCGGATTGGGTCCGCGGAGGTCAGGAGGCAGGAAGAGAGGACTAGAACTTTGCAGCTCTAGCTCTGGCAGTTGGGCAAGACATTGATCTTGCCTCGTGGTCGGCAGAGAAAATCAATTTTGGAATGTTTGATTAGCTTCTATCTCTGATTGGTCAAAAATCAATATGGATATTCCTTTATCTTCAGGTAGATGTAGGCAATAAAGGAAAGAAAGAACAAAATACAGATATACTGACAAAGGTTACTTTGTATGGTTTATACACAAAGAAAAACTAGGACATGATTTAAAAGAAACTTAATACAGAGAAAACACTCAGAAATACAACAAAATAAAAAAGAAAAGACGTAAATAAACAACTCAATTAGTTTTTATAAAAGCAATATGTATATTTTATTGGTGGTTTCTCCATGGAATGAGGGGTGTCATTGTTAGTCAGCCACATTTCAGAGTTCCCTGTAGGCATTCATTGTTACCGTAGCGGCTCGGGGCTCACGACACCGTACTACAGGGCAGTCCCTTACTTGTGCTGCTTCTCCCTACGTAGAGAAGGACTTCTGGGCAGGATATCTTTTATTTGCAGCGTTGATAGGAGCGGACAAGGGTTATACAGGTATACGAGGAGATCACCAGACACGAGCACAGAGAACGACATCTCCACACGATCACCTCTCGTCCACTCCTCGTATCCCGTTTTGGAAGTACAGTGGTACCTCGACATACGAGTTTAATTCGTTCCGCAACCTTGCTCGTATCTTGAATTACTCGTATCTCGAAGCAAATTTCCCCATACAAAACAATTGAACTACCATTAATCCGTTTCAACCTCCAAAATGTCACCCCAGTTATTTTTGTTACGTGGTTTTAAATAATAAAAACGTATTTATAAATATCAAATATTTATTGCACAAAAACAAAAAAGAGAATGTTAAGAAATAAATTAGATATCCTCACTGGTCTTTGCCTTTTTCGCTACATTTTTCTCGCTTTCACCTGTAGGCCGTTTAGAAAAAAACATGTCCAAGGAGGTTTGTTTCTTCCAAGTGTCATTAAACAAAAACAACAACAAAAAAGCCTTTATTTAGGGTCACTGACCCTATACAGGATTCACCAGAGGTATGCATAAGAACAAAGCAGTGAGACAAAGGAAATAACGATATATACAGAGTAAGAAGAAAAAGAAAAAAAAACAAGAAAAGAAAAAAAAGAAAGAGGGAAGCAAGAAATCAACACAAAAAGAGTAGCAGTAAGAAAGTGAGGAGTGAGTATCACTTGGCCTTCTTCTGAGATATGGACTTGTGGAAACCATAAAACGCCGTAGCAATATACTTATTCTGGGTCATATTGTCAATTATTGATGGAAGTGAAGCACAAGTGTCATTAAAAAGGTCAGATGCACGACCTGTTGCAACTTTTTCTGGGTGTTTTTTTTCCACGAACTGTGAAACTCTCTCCCACATTCCTAAGATCTCCTTTATCTCACTTGTAGAAATAACCTCCTCCTCTGACTCCTCAAAACCAATGTCACCATCGTAAGGCCCTTAGCCGGCGTTACACTCTTTATCGACTCCTTCCGTTTAAGCACAGAACATATCATGGACGTACTACGGCCATACTGCCTCGACAAGTCAACAACTCGAACACCTTGCTCATGTTTTTCTATAATTTCACGTTTTAATTCAATACTCATCATCTTTTTCTTAGCACTTGACTTTTTACAAACTTTCTTCTTATCCATGGTTATAATAATAAATGAACTAAAACTGTAAATGTAAACGCAACACAAAACACAACTTATCACAGCGGAAGCACGCTGCTAACTGATCGTGATGGCGCGACTGCGTGTTACTACCGAACCGAACTCGTATCTCGAATTTCGCTCGTAACTAAAAGCAAAAAATCACTTGCTCGTCGGCTCGTATCTCGAAAAACTCGTATGTTGGGGCGCTCGTATGTCGAGGTACCACTGTAATTGGACCCGTTTCTGCCTCCCCCTGATCTCCACGGATCACTACCCTGATCCTTCTCTACATCCCGGCTCTCCTGGCCACCCATCCCCAGGCCCCTCCAACTGTGCTTTATTTATATTCCGCTTTATGTGTCCATCGGGGCTCAAAAATCATTCATTTTGGTTAGCAGACCCGTAAATAAAGATATTTCCGTTTTGGAAGTAATCTTGCCTTCGCCCGCACAAGTCTCAGGGGAGATTTTTCCGGGCACAGACATTGTTAAAATGTCGGCTGGTGTTGTAGTGAACGCCATAGCGTCGGTGAAGTGGAGCCAATGCAGCTCGATGATGGTGAGGTAAAGATGAAAGTTGGAGTTCGTCAAGTCGGAGAATCGCCCAGGGATGTGGTTCTGTGAGTTTGGTGGTCGAGGTTTGCAATTCTAGAAAGCATAAAGTCTAGCAGTGGGACATGAAGAGGAGCGGGCCTCGTATGGGAAATATCTTTATTTACGGGGTTCTAACCAAAATGAATGATTTTTGAGCCCCGAAAGGGCTTCGTATCCCGTTTTAGCCCTCTTTTATATATAAACATGGCCATATTCGTCCAATGAGAAGACGTGGGATATCAGAAAAGAAATTTAGCTCAATCAAACGACCTAGCAAGGGATGATATAGGCAAAGGCAAAGATGCCCTTGCATCCCCCCACGGGGGAGATCAGTTCACTTAACAAACAAACAACATTCTTCCCACATAACTGAGAAGATTAAAACTGCTTGTGTTTGTCAAATAATTTGACAAGTCCCGCGAGGCCCCTTGTATATAACTAACCAAATGACACAAACAAAAACCTTTTTTTAAGACATACTTGTCTTATAGAAAGATTCTCCTTGGAGATTAAAAGACAAGAGAAACTGTGTTGTTATTGTTGTTGTCGTGTCCAATGAACAGATGTCTCCATACATCTCTATCACAGCAGTCGTTCTCTATCTTGGGTGTGTAAAGTTCTGGGTCCATGTCAATTTTATGTTGTTGTCGTGTCCAATGAACAGATGTCTCCATACATCTCTATCACAGCAGTCGTTCTCTATCTTGGGTGTGTAAAGTTCTGGGTCCATGTCAATTTTATGTTGTTGTCGTGTCCAATGAAGAGCCTCAGATGTCTCCATGTATCTCTATCACAGCAGTCGCAATGTCCCAGAGAAACTGTGGAGAATAGGAAATACACATGGAAAATGAAGAAAAAAATAAGTTTATATATACATGATCTATATACAGTTAAACCTGTCTATAGCGCCCCCTCTAAATAGCGCCTCCCTCTCTATAGCGCCCGATTTTAAATACGTAGTACGATGCGATTTGCGTTAAAAGTGACCTGTCTATAGCACCCCCTCTCTATAGCATCCTATTTTGGTGAGTCCCAAGAGGGGGCGCTATAGATAGGTTTAACTGTATATTTATATATATATTTGCGTCGCCTCTGCTGTATCAAGGATGGACAAATAAGCACGTGGAATAGATAAGGATCTCTGTTTGAATTCTTTTTATTTACCTTCGTGTACAAGAATCACTCCAAATGTTTTTTAATCAATTAAATAATCAAAATATAAAAATATATATATTATACCATTAAAATCTACATGCATTTTTTTACCTAACATAAACATTTTGATAAAATAGTAACAACAATTATTTATTGTTAAAATTTTACACAAATAAAATTACTGGCAATGCGTTTCTTTTAAATATCATCAAATATTATCACACACACACACACACACACAAGCCTTTATTAAGACACACAGGTCTTACAGAGGATTCTCCTTGGGGTTACAAAACGGAGGAACCTATGAAAGTGGGAAATAAAAAATGGAGAAAGATTATATACATTTGGTAAATATATACAGATTATAAGAAAGAATAAAAGTAAGAAGAATAAAAAAAAAAAAAATCAAAAAAAGAAAAAAAAAAAAAAAAAAATTTTTTTGGAAATATGGATGGGAGAAGTGGAGAGCGAAAAGAGGAAAGAAAACAGGTATTTACATATGGAACAAGATGGAACAGCGCAGGTGGGCCATGTATTTTTAAGAAATCTTTAAGAGATTTCCCAGGAAATCCTCGTGTTCAGGGTTGTAAGGTAAACACCGTTTTATCATTGTTAACTTATCGTATCTGCCTAAACAAATAATTGGATGTTGGTTCTGTCTTTCTTATCAAACAGAAATTTTTGGTATGTTTGAATGTTCGGTTAAGTCTTTCTTTTTTACAGCATTTTTATGGAAGTTATATAGATTTAGAGCTACTGAACTATTGTCTATAAAGTTGGATAATAAAGAATATAATGTGAAGTGTGTATGGCCTATCTTAGAGAAGAGTATTTTTCTTTCCGTGTCAAGAGGCATGCATTCAAATATATAATGTTCTAATTCATTTTCGGTTCTATTTTTGCATAGTTGGCAATACAAGTCTTCTGTCCTTAGATATTTTATATGGTCTTCTCGATATAAAACAAATAGAATTCTCAATTGCGCAATGAGGCGTTTAGCCGGCAGTGGGAGTTCACTTAGTAGATAGTTCTCTGCTGCGAATGTTTTATGTAAATATTTGTAGTTCATCAAATATTATCTCTACAGACCTTACTGTAATGATATGAGTTATTGAATGAGAGGGCTTGGCTCATCAGTAGTGAACCCTCTCAGCGGTTTCGCCAAATTAATTATTTATTATTTTATTATTATTCTCATTGTATAATGGAGAGAACAAGTAACATACATCATTCAACAATCAACAACAGGGATTTCATTGCTAGCTGTCAGCTGGTATTCTTCCTTCTTGACTGGTCCATCCTCCTCAGCCATTGTTGAACATGTGGTCGACCCTGCTTATCACCACGGCAATGCCGAATATTATCGTCGCTTAACACAAAATATATGCAATATAATGCGGCTTGTGATTGTAAAACGACATTTAAAAACTATCCCGCATATATCACAATAAATATTTAATTTTTTTAACAGAAAGATTTAACAACGGACTCAAGCTTATATGTAAATACAGAATTATGTGAGCAACAGTTACCTAGAAATTATTCGAAAAAGAAAGAATAAACAAAATTAAGGTAAAGGGTTTCTTTTAATTTTGATTTTCGCAAGTTTTCGAGCAAAATTTCTGCTCTTCAACGGGTATATACTTCTATATTCAATATCAAGATGAACTTTGTACAGTAATAATTGTGTTATTGGCATGTGTGGGCGTGCATCAAACTGTTTACATGCCCACAAGAGCACATGCCAATAACACATTTTTAATTATTACTGTACAAAGTTCATCTTGATATTGTACATAGAAGTATATAGAAGTATATGCCCGTTAAAGAGCACAAATTTTGCTCTAAAACTTGCGAAAATCAAAATTAAAAGAAACCCTTTACCTTAATATTGTTTATTCTTTCTTTTTCGAATGTACAGATTGTTAGTAACGAAGATTATAAATTATAGGAAGTAAGATCTCTTCTTGATTCTTTTCATCTCCAACTAACAAACCTTATTTTTGACGTGGCCTTGTAAAATTGGAGGAATTATTCAAAAACAAATGTTTTGTTTATACCACTCGGCCACCAACCTCCAAAACCAGTGTTTTCTGGTGAAGTATATATATGTCATAATATTCGGAAATATATTAATAAAATGGCCTGTGTGGGAGTACAAGGGAAGATGGCCGGGTTAAACCCCCTTCGTAAACAAGTGTCTTCATTCTCCCCAAGGGGATTTATCTTACTTAAATCGTTTTAAAAGCGGCTGGATGTGATGATCAAGACACAGTTCTCACCGAGGTGGTCTCGATGCCAGTTGTTCTAGGGGTTGTCCTTCTATCTTTCCTCCCCGATCTATTTCCTCACGGGGCCTCTGGATTCTGGGTGTCCACCCATCACTCAACCACCACGACTGCTTCTAACCAACATGCTACACTACAGTCATCCAACAGCATAAACTACATATTACTACATATATATATATATATATATCAGGAATCTAATCATCTAATGGGTAGATCGAAAAGAAAAAAAGAAACACATTCGACCGAAATGAAAAGACACAATTAAATCAATACAGATTAATGTAGTCCTTCATAAAGGATGATATGCAAATCTGTGATTATGTAATTTCATAACTACTTAATTTCCCTATTTTGCATATGTGTTTAAAATGAATTATTATGAAACATGTATACAGTAGAATATAGATAGCCTAAAGTCTCATTATAATTCTGATTGCTTAATGCTTTAATATCATATCAAAATACCAAACATGATATGCAAAATTGTTGCAATCTGAACGCTACTCCCTGCTTGTGCAAATTCCCAGCAGAGAGGCCACTAGGACTTAGCATAAATAACACTTTTGATTACATTGTTGAATATATATACTACCACATAAACTTATTTCTTGCTGACTCGACATCGTTTCTTATTTTCACTTTTATAAAGGGATCATTTTTTCTACAAGAAACTTCCCAACCAACAAACTATCTTTTCATTAAAATGTTTTGTCACTTGAAATTGGTAGCAGTAATTCTAGGCCTTCCTGAAATGCACTGCAACCAGCGCAAAAATATCTTCTAGTCAATATGCCTATCATTTTTTTATTCACTCGTGTGGATTATAGAAAAAAATTATCTTAACATTGTTGTTGTTGTTGTCGTGTCCAAAGAAGAGCCTCAGATGTCTCCATGCATCTCCATCACAGCAGCAGCAATGTCCACTATCTTGCTCTTCATTGGAAAATGGGTGCCTTGCCACGTTAGTCACCTTGGAAACGAACCAGAATTTGGTCAAATATTCCAAGGGTCCAGGGGGACCCGCAGGGAGATGTGGTCGGACTTCTCCCCCCCTATCTTAACATTAACACATACTTATAGTTATCCAGAAAATATAGGTTGCCTGGCCGGCATTCATAGTTATTGAAATAACAGACACTTCGTTTTTATGAAAAATCCTCTGGCAGAAGTGTGGCAGAAACTATATCCATTCTCTCTGCTAGAAATAAGGCTTCGATGTTGCAAGTATCTTGTTGGTCAATACCAGGTCCGCGTTGTTGTTGCTAATGACTGGCAGACAATTACCGTGAGGCTCCAATACATGGGCCACAAGCTTGCCAATATAGGCTCCCATATATATGGGCCACAATCCTCCAAGCTTTCCAATATAGTCTCCCATACATGGTCCACAATCCTCCAAGCTTTCCAATATAGGCTCCCATACATGGGCCACAATCCTCCATGCTTTCCAATATGGGCTCCCATACATGGGCCACAATCCTCCAAGCTTGCCAATATAAACTCCCACATATGGGCCACAATCTTCCAAGCTTGCCAATATAGGCTCCCATACATGGGCCACAATCCTCCAAGCTTGCCAATATAGGCTCCCATACATGGGCCACAATCCTCCAAGCTTGCCAATATAGGCTCCCATACATGGGCCACAATCCTCCAAGCCTGCCAATATAGGCTCTCATATATGGGCCACAATCCTCCAAGCTTGCCAATATAGGCTCCCATACATAGGCCACAATCCTCCAAGCTTGCCAATATTGGCTCCCATACATGGGCCACAATCCTCTAAGCTTGCCAATATAGGCTCCCATATATGGGCCACAATCCTCCAAGCTTGCCAATATAGCCTACCATATATGGACCACAATCCTCCAAGCTTGCCAATATAGTCTCCCATATATGGACCACAATCCTCCAAGCTTGCCAATATAGTCTTTCATATATGGGCCACAATCCTCCAAACTTGCCAATATAGTCTCCCATATATGGGCCACAATCCTCCAAGCTTGCCAATATAGGCTCCCATACATGGGCCACAATCCTCCAAGCTTGCCAATATAAGCTCCCACATATGGGCCACAATCCTCCAAGCTTGCCAATATAGGCTCCCATACATGGGCCACAATCCTCCAAGCTTGCCAATATAGACTCCCATATATGGGCCACAATCCTCCAAGCTTGCCAATATAGGTTCCCATACATGGACCACAATTCTCCAAGCTTGCCAATATCGTGTCCCATACATGGGCCACAATACTCCAAGCTTGCCAATTAGGCTCCCATATATGGACCACAAGTCTCTAAACTTGCCAATATAAGCTCCCACATATGGGCCACAATCCTCCAAACTTGCCAATATAGTCTCCCATATAGAAAAGAAAAGTTTAGTTCTTGTATTTTAAATGGAAACACCGTTACCTTGCTGAAAATGGTTTGTATAATATTATTATTTTAAAATAATTCACAACAATTATATATTTATTTGTTTATTTAAGTATTTATATTGTAACATTTAAAGTTGTTGTTTTTAAGGTAATTGCGATTTTTGGCATTCTACTTATCACGCTCCAGGAATCAGGGTTACCTCAAGAGAAAGAGATATTCTACTATTAACATTGCTTTCGAATATATTCTATTCTATGAATATATTTTCACATATATTACAATATTTCTTAGAGGTGGCCTTTAATAGGAAGTTTGGCTTTATAACTTTCATTTATAGATAATAATGGGATCAGCAAACGCCATAATCAAATGAAATACATTTTGCAAACACATTTATAGCATTTAAAGATTGCTTCATCTTTCTTTTCATTTTAAAATTTCAAATAGCATTTAAAAAACTCATACATTAGTCTTTATTAAAAGATCTTATACTTGGATTCACTATGAAATCTGCCAAGGAGTAAAAAAGTTGGTGTGCTTTTCAAATTTAATAAAAATAATTCAAAGGGTTTTTACAAGAAAACTTTTTAAAAAGTCCAAGGAGAAAACAAAGAGAGAAATGAATAAATTTATAAAAATTTAGATATACTTGCAAACATAATTGTACATATTTTCGCTACTCATTTTCTGTATCTCTAGGAGAATCTGTATAAAAAACTAAAGGTCTTTTGAAAAATTTGAAAAAAAAAAACATATGAGAAACAAATTAAGTACTACTACTAAGTAATTTTATAATTGAAATTATTGAAACTAGAAAAAAATAGTCGAATTATTAAAATCTTAATAAAATTTTAAAATATTTATTTAAAATGTAAAATATTGATTTAAAATGTAAAATTTGTTATCAAAGTGTAAAATAAGACATTTTTTTCATTTTAATCAATATTTTCAATTTTATTTTATACTTTAATAATTCGAAAAAATAGTTCCATTTTGAAATTGCACTTTAATAAGGTGAATAAATTAAAAAAAGACATCTCCTTATCGTGCAACTGAAAGTTTCTGATGGCTTGCGCGATCTATCAGAATGAATATTAACTATTCCATGATTTTAATTATTCCAGAATTGGCCAAATATTCATTCTTGATTAACCAGGAAAAGCTAACCACGTTCAAACACATTCAAAGTTGAATATATTTATTAGTCCTCCAGGTATATATATATAGTTGGCGTTCTGCGCTCCAGGAACCTCTCTCTCTCTCTCTCTCTGGGTTCTAAATATATCTCTCTATATTTATTAGTCATATTTGAATTATTATATTATTTACTATTCCTTAAAGTGAATATTCGAAGCACTAGAGGGAAATGTTAATTTATTTGATGTTAACTTTGAAACTATAAAAAATATCATTATGAAATTGGCTAAAGATTATAGTAGGTATATAAACAAAATTTAACGCCATATTAAATTTTGATTAGCTTTTTATTGGGTCAAATTTCAAATGCATTATTTCGATTGCTTGATTAAATTTGATATAAAGTTTTTTAAAATAGCCCAATTTCCAATAAAATTAATGTATTTGAAAAAATTTATAGTATTATTATCATAAATATTTTAAATAAAAAAATAGCGATTAAAAATGAAAATTATGTTATTGAAGTGTGAAAACTCAATTTGAGATGAAATAAATATTACTTTGAATAGAATAACCATTAAATGTTCTCCATTTTTAACTCTTTAATTTATATAAAATAATTTTTGCTAAAATTATTTTTACAATATTTTTTAATTTTTTGAATATAATTATTAAATTAATTAATAATTTAACCACAGAATATCTTTTTTTTTATTAAGCTTCACTTTGAATTGGCGACCTTGTGCGGTCTTCGTTCTTTTGCCCTGCCTTTCCAATCTCATTTCTGTTATCTTCGTTCACTTGAAAGTGTTTCAAATATATATTTTTTGGGTAAGCTATTTTTTTTTTTCTTTTATGTTTTAAATTTAATTTAATAATTCACATCCATTTATTTTTTTTTATTTTAACTTATTCTCGTGCACGTGTAACGTACCACGTGTTCGTTAGCTACAATGATGACCATTTTGGGACGTAATACTGAAATAAATGTTGCTATCAATTTTTTCTGATCATAGTATTTGCATTATATAATTAAATCTTGCTTATATAAATTATTGGTTAACATTTTTTTTTGTTCAGATGGCTTCACGTGGCAATAGCCCAATGCAAGCAGACGATGTCAAAAGGTAAATTTTTAAAGATTTTAAAATATTTATTGTAACTGATGACTAACAATTCTTACCTACATTGCCTGAGATGCTTTGATTACAATAATTAAAAACTGATTTTACTTGAATTCAACTTCAAAAAGTAGTTTCTTTAAAGTATGAGTTTTAAAACCCTTTTTTTTTTCAGGCTGTTCAGAGATTCCAAAAGATGAAATGGAAAATTACCTAAAGTAATAAGGTAAGTCTTGGAATTTTTATTAAATAACTTTACCCATATGGCCATATCGAAGCTGTAACTAAAGTATATTTTTTAGTTATGGTCAAAACTGGCCAACAGTAATAGAGAAGTCACGGTCGCCAAAATTCCCTATGGATTTTGTGCATCACCAAAACTTCTAACACTTATTCTAACTAAGTTTATTAAAATCTTTGTAATGACCAAATCTAACTTGGGATATTTGTTTTTTAGACTTTCCAAAGAAGACTAAAATGTGAAGATATCAAAAGATAAATTTGAGGTAAGAATCATAACCACATGGTACGTTAGGCCTAATATCCAATGATGAATACTTAGGCTAGAGTTCATAGTAATGTAGTGAATGATACTTATGTACATTATCTGAAATTTTTAAGTGAAATTATTTTATTAGATTTAAAATGTATAATTGTTTTAATTTATATTAAAATGTTTAGATGGCTGTTCATTTTGGGAGCTACTTCTCAACATGTGGTGTCTTAAGCCTAAAGCTACTAGGTAAATAATTTTTACTTATTTGTATTTTTAATTACATAAAATGATGTCAAAATCAATCTTGATATTGTGATAGTTTGATTAGTCTTTCTGAAATATATTTTTTTATTATTTAACTGTTTATTTATTTAAATGTTTGCTGATGTATTTTTTTTTTTAGAAATTACTGGAGTATCCTTGCTTACTACTAGCTAGCCAACAATAAAAAATGTAAGCATATCTATTTTTTACAAATTATCCTTTTTAATTGTTAACCCTAAATAAACATTATAAATTTTCATTTATAAAAGTTAGCAAAAGATGACATTTTTTTGCCATTTGTATTTTATTAAATAACTTGACTCATATGGCTATATCGAAGCTGTGACTAAATTATTTTTTAGTTATGGTCAAAACTGGCCAACAGTAATAGAGAAGTCACGGTCGCCAAAATTCCCTATGGATTTTGTGCATCACCAAAACTTCTAACACTTATTCTAACTAAATTCAGCAACTTTCAGTTGCACGATAAGGAGATGCCTTTTTTCATAAATTTATTTAGTTACTAAAATTTCATGCCTCATGGTTGAATTTTTCATAGCAAAAGTATAATTACTGTACTGTGTTATCTCTAAAACTTTATGAATAGTAAACAAGTGTTTACTTAATTATTTAGTAATTTATTGATTAGGAGTTAGCAGCAATAGCTGATGTTTTCATGTGTTGTAGTTGTTGAACATGTAGCTGTGGAATCCTAAGCTAGCACAGAACATTTAGGTAGGTATCTGACTGCAATTTACATTTAACACTGATGATCCAATGATGAGAAACAACCACCTAATTTCTGAAATAAAATGATTAGGCTTTTCATGCACCACTCTGATGTAACAAAAACACCACATTTTTAATTGTTTCTTTACAAGTTGGTTCTAATAATAGGTTGTTTCTCCAGGTTCTACCAGTATGTGGAAGAATTTGGCTTGGAACAGAAGGTTACAATGTCATTTGTAGAATTCAACACAATTGAACACAGTTAGAAGGTATGTATTATGCTATACTTTCCCAAATATTTAAAACTATTAATTAAAAAGGCATATATTGGATCAAAATATTGGTAAAATAAATATTTTAATCCAATATATGCCTTTTTAATTAAAGATTTATTTATAGATTGCTCTATTTTCAAAAAAAAAATTAAAACAATGAGGAGAGAGGGTATAATGATGAAGCACATCCATTCCCTGAGGCCAGGATCTCTACTTCCCTTCACTGCAGGCTACAAGGTTCTCTTGTAGTGTGAGGTGGTTGGCAGTGGACATGTCCAGGCTGGTTAGATGAAGTTAAGGCTCTGAACCCTCTCCTATCACATACATATCTACTGATGTTGTTTGTGGGACTCTTGGCTCATTACTTTGTGTTTTGTCCCCAGGCTGACTGAATGACCTTGGTGTGGTACATCCTTAGCTACAAGGTGAGTTCAGTCTCTATTTACTACTGATTGTGGCAGAGGTGGTGCTGTCTATAATAGATGGTGGATTTGCTTAAAGTACTTGTAATACAATATAATGTGGCTATTATTGTAAGACAGTATTTAATAACTTTTAATGTAAATGTTTCTTTGTACAGAATGAAAAATCGTAATTTTTCAGATGGGAATTTCCATCCATGGACACTTTTCTGTTCATCATCATTGCTCTTCACCATTCATTCTTTCATACTTCATCCCTAAGGATAGGAATAATAGTTATTTCTCCTTAAAATGGCAGATTTTTCATTCTGTAAAGACATTTGCAGAAAAATGTCGTTAAAATACTTGTTTGCTCTGCATGAGATTTTGATGATAGTGAAGCTATGTTACTGTATATCAATGGTACATTGTTGTAATCACAATTTTCATTTCATTAAGGTTAGTACTTGCTATAATATATAAACCCAATTGATAATTAGCCTGAAAGAAGCCATCCAATATTCCATCACCACCTCTGCCATCAATGACTTGAATGATTATTATAAAGTAGTGGCCCAAGATAAAAAAAAAAAACCATGTGGAAAAAACTTGATGACATTTGTCTTTCTCCCAACACCTGACATATTCATAAAGCTCAGGTTTTAATTGGTTCAATGTTGTGCAGTTTTAAGTCTAGTGGCTAATTGGACTTGTGACATGAAATGAATGGCTCCACACAGGTTAGTAGAGAATTCACTTTTTACTAAATAATTTTGTTCAAATTCAATGATGACTTTTACCGGATTTTGAGAGCTTCTCTGAAAACAAACTAGAATCTGATGAATTCAAATGTATAAAAAATATATATAATTAAATGTTGCAGTAGTTTAACTGTACCTATGTTGCAGAGATACAATAACAGTACAAGAATAGTGAGAAGCCCATACACTACCTAAAAAGGTAAATATATATCAACACATTATACTCTCCCCATTAACTTTCCCATAAGAGTCTGTCTGACCTTAATGGTTATACGCATGGGGGAAATCAAAGCCTGCCAATTCTAAATATCTAAATTTTATTTATATAACTTTTGACTATAATTGGAGATGGCACAATTTGTATATCTATGCAAATACATATGTAACTATGGAGCTGTAGCTTATTGTATATATGTGTTGTCACAGGTGTCCTCTCACAGCTATCCCCTACAAGCTGGACAAATATATGAAGAATAATAAAGTTTTTAATTATATTCAATGTTTTGACTTTGTATTGAGTTAATACTATAATTGTAAATGTTATATTAGTGGGTTCCATTAGTTGTTCCATGTATTTTTTAGTTTATATTATTTTATATTTAAGATACTAGGCAGGTTTTCAAATATTTAATGAGAAAATCTGGTTTTATATAATTTAGCCTAGGGTTACTCATGTACCTAACTTCTCATTGTTAATTTCAAGTTGTAATATTAGTAAATGTTTTACTAGATTGTGTTATGCACAAATTGCAAATTTATATTTGTAATGCAGAAAATACAAATAAACTTGTGGGCAAAATTTAAGGAATTGCAAAGTATTACTGATCTTTTTCTTTGAGACAGGCAATATTGTATAAACTTGGTTATCTTGTGTCTTGAATTAAGGTCACCAATGTATGTCATGATTGAGTATTTAATAATTAATGTGCATATTGGATTTTGCTTGATTGCAAAAGTTAACTAATTCAATTTATATAATATTTTCTTAACCAACTATTTCTAAACAGATTCTGAACCTTTCTGTTCTTGACTGCAAAAAAAAAAAAAGTACCTATCTATGTAGAGCAAGCATTTATTTTGAAGTCATTTTCTTTTTATTCACTACAAATTATTTAATGTTAAGTACATATTTTATTTTCAGAATTTCTGAAAATGATTGCAAAAAAAGTCAGGAAATTGGCTAAAGCATCTTTTACTTCAAGAATATTCTTTCAGATTTTTCAAATTAACTATCATTGTTATGTTATGTTTTTCCTGGCTGCTATATGTACTCCTGGTCCAGCCCAAACTGCTCTAATTGCAGAGATAATTCTAGCGCTAGACCAAGCACCTCAGGTCAGCCTTTGTTAGGTAAAGGGCCACAGTGGAGGCAATGAACTGGCTGACCGAGCAGCAATCTCTAACCTGGAACAATCCTACTGTAACCTTCCCCAAAGCCTTGCCTGCAGCCGTGCCAACTCATCTGCTATGGAAGCTTGGACCTTAGTTTACACCAAGTTTACCATAACAGAAAAATAAAAAGATTTGTGACCTCCCCAATCCGCCTTTGGTCATTCCTGTCCAAAATATGTCTTGGATTAGCCACCACTACCATCCTTACTGGTCACGTTCTGGCAGATCTCTGGCATAGAGATCCAACATGTCCTCACTGCCAGGAAGAGTCACAGACTGTGGATCACCTCTTCTTCTCCTGTCCAGTTTTTGTTACACAGGCTACAGACACTGGAGTACAAGACTTCAGTACTGCCCCTACTTCCTGACTCCCTGCTGGCCTGGAACTACCTGGTTCACCTCAGCAATCTGCCCCCCATGACTAGACTGTAGCTGTACAGCCCGGGTAGTTGGCGATTTATGCTCCAGGAGCCCGGGTTACCTCTATTTTCTCTGTTAGAATCATTCAGGTAAACTTTTTGGCAACACAATGATGACAAATATACTCAAATTTGATCTGTTTTAATGACCTGGTAGCTTTCTTGACCCCTTCTATTCAGCTATTGTAGGTCTTCTTAGTTGTTGCTATAGCCAAAATTAAAATAATTAAAATTTAATTTATACCTTAGAATTATATGTGTATAACAATTTTTATATTTAATACTAAACCATTATGACAACCTTATTTCCATGACTACAAGTGTTTCAATAATTCGAACTTGCTTAGTTAAAACCTGCTGAATAAGTTAGTCTATATATATAAAAATGAATGTATGTCTGTTTGTTTGTCCTTTATGCCTGACCAAACCACTCATTGGATCGCCATGAAACTTTGGGAAGTTATTTAGTATAGTACTGGGAAGGTTTCTAGCAAATAAAATTTTTGAAATAACTTTTCGCCTAGAAATAATCAAGATAAATATTCTAATTTATCTGTTATAATTCAACAATCTGCTCTAAATATTATCATGATGATACGATGATTTTGTAATGTAGAAAATTAGGAAAGACAAAATTCAGGATGACACGGCAATTTATTTGAGACAAGAATAATGATACAATTCCAAGGCAAGATACTATTCCTTTAACTTCCAATTACCGAGGGAACCAATTAATATTGATTTTATTCAACTTATCGAGTATTTTTCAAGGGACCGGGAAAAAAATGTTCACTTTATTGAGAGATTCGTTAGACAAACTTTTACTCGGGTAAAACCCGGGCGAAGCCGGGCGGGTCCGCTAGTTAACAAATAAGACTTGGAATCTAATGAATGCACTACCTATATAAGGCAGTGTTAGTCACTGCAAGTTTGAATTATTGAAACAATTGTAGTCATGGAAATAAGTTGTCAAAATGGTTTAGTATTGAATATAACATTTTTTTATATCATAATTCTAAGGTAAAAATTGAATTTCAATTATTTTATTTGTGGCTATAGCAACAACTAAGAAGACCTATAATAGCTATCTAGAAGGGGTCAAAAAAGCTACCAGGTCAAGTTGGAGACTGTCATTGTGTTGCCAAAAGTTGATCTGAACGATGCTAACATAGCAATGACATGGTTATAATTGAAAAATCTCTAAGAATATTCTTGAAATGGTTAGTTTTTTTTTTTTTTTTTTTTTAATATCAATATGATAAAACGCAATTTGGATTATAGCTACATAGACAATTGTACCTTATAATCTTCCTAGAATTTTGTTATATTGTTAATTTTATTCTATTTGAAATATGTTGGTACTGTAACGCCTCCCTCAAACCTTTTTATGAAGTCAAATGGTTCATAACCAACCTAAACTTGAGATTGACAAATTACCCACTTCAAAGCACAGTACCACCTTTATGAGGTCAAATGACTTCAGACCTGACAATCCATTCTGAAGCCAACAACCTATAAAATTTTGTAATTAATTATGTGCATTAGAGAGTGAGAATATACACCTATCCCCCGATTTACACGGTAGATATGTTCCTGAGAAAACTCGGGGAATAGGTGTACACGAAATAAAATGCATTGACAGGTTAAAATATGTAGTCAGCACATAAGCTCGGGATTCCTCGTGAGATGTGTACACAGCGCATGTGTTCAATCACAGTAGCATTTAGTATAGTGCGATAAAAAAAACTTATTTGGAAAACCGTGTAAAAGCGAAAATGTGTAAAACAAGTACAAGTGTAAATCGGGGGATAGGTGTATATAAATATTCATTATATTTAATAATTATAACAATTTTAAGATATAAATTTTTTTTTCTTTGCTTTAAACTGTGTCTTTTTTTTTTTTCTTTTTTTCAACTATCTTTTCCCATAGCTTAGAAACTGCACACACTATCTGTAACCTCTATGCATATATGATGATATCAATAGTTATGGCCTTTTATATACATATTTCCCATATAACAGCTTATTCATAAGGCACAATTTGGATTATAGATAAACACAAGGTAATAAAACCAAATCCAAATAAATAAATAGTGTGGGGCATTTCGGTAACAGCATTGTTACCATCTTCAGACAAAAGTGCTGAAATTCATTCAGCACTTTTGTCTGAAGATGGTAATAATGCTGTTACCGAAACCTCACACACTATTTGGATTTGGTATTATTACCTTGTGTTTATAACTGCTTAATTTTAATTTATTTCTTGCTTTGATAAAGCACAATTTGGATTATATATTATAATATAAGAAAATAAGACCTAATCTAAATAATTTATTAGTGTGATGTTTTGGCAACAACATTGTCACCATCATCAGATAAAAGAATAAATGACATTTATTATATACTCATTTATTCTTTTGTCTGATGATGGTGACAATGTTGTTGCCGAAATGTCGCACACTGATAAATTATTTGGATTAGGTCTTCTTTTATTTCTCCCTTTGTTTTTTTCCCCACTCATTGCTGTTTAATTAAAAAGACATATATTGGATCAAAATATCATTTATTTTACCAATATTTCAGTTGGCTAAACGCCAACCTTTATCAAGGTGTTATAACATTAAAGTGTGTCAACAACAAACTCAGCGCCACATAACGTCAACAGCATTAAGTTTTTAAAAATATTTTGTTATATTCAATGGGGAGAAAAAATTTGATATATATATTTATATTATGGACAAAATATTTATGTAAAATATAGGTGTGAATATTTTGAGGTCAAATTACTTAACCTAACAACCCACCCTTGCATCAGATATTATCTACACTAAACCACTTTTATAAAGTCAAAAATTATTACATAACTTTCTAACCTCCCATAAGAGACCATGGCATTAAACCACACAATTTTTATCAGTAAAAAATAACCTGATAACCTAACCTCCCTTGAGCAACCACCATCCTTTATTTACATAATTACCTTTATAAAGGTAAAATGACATTTTTAACCTACATTAATAGGCCAAATTATGATATATTAGCCTTTTTGGGCAGTCTTGTATGAGAAAATGAGAAATTGTACTGGGATCAGGTGTATAAATTAAAATGGGATCATGCAAATAAAAATTGCTGATGGCTTGTGCAAATCTGTTGGAATAAATGTCAACTAATCATTGATTTTTTTTTTAATGTATGGTTGGCTTTTCTTGATTAATCAAGAAAGGACATTTGGCCAATTTTGGAATAATAAAAAATTAACATAGATAGAAATTTTGCCGGGAGGATATTGATCTAAAGAGAACAAAGGTCGCCTCTCCCGTCAAAATAGACGTCAGAACTAGACGCCATCTATTGACCGTCGCCGCAACTAGCGGCCTCGGGTCGGTGACAAAGCCACAACACCAGCTTTGGCAAACTGAAAAGCGTCCACCTAGAGACCATGGTTTCGGGCTAATGGCCCTAGTTCTGACGTCTATTTTGACGGGAGAGGCGACCTTTGTCTCTTTAAAAAATTAACAGTTAGTTGGTGGAAGGCTGGTTAAACCGTTTGGTTTTCGACCACTACGACCCGGGTTTGATTCCCGCATTGGATACTTTTTTTTCTGTTTAAAAAAAAAAATGCTCCAATGGCCCCCAATTCTTGCAAAAGACCAACCCCACCAGCAAGAGTGGAGTGCAAGTAACCAAACAGGCTCTGGCACATTTGTAAGTGCAAAGTCAAACTGCTTTTCAGTCTCTAACTACCCACCATGATTATAATGGCCTGTACCAGTGTACTAGGGATAAGCAAAAAAAAAAAAAACAGTTGATTTTTATTCCCACAGATGGCGCAAGCCATCAGGAAATGCCTTTCTCTTACTTTATTGAATGTTTATGTTTTTCTATTCTACATGTAAAGTCAAGGAAGAGATTTTTTATTTTTGTTAATAGTTCATCTCATCTTAAAAATAAAGTTTATTTTTAGTAAATATGTCTCTAATAAGTTGAGGTGTATTTATTTTTGTTGTTGTTGTTTTTTGTTTGTTTGAAAGTCTTGCAGTAAAACCAAATACATTCTAAGATTATACTTCTCCAATATACATCATCACTTTTTTTTTTATAAAAGTGCAAATATGGCAATAAGGAGAGATAGGAAGGCAGAGTGATGTAAAAGTTAGAAATTTAATATTAATGATATGGAGGGGGTGTATAGAATGGTGTGAGAGAGCCTTATCTCTTTAAAACTTATCCCAAATATATGTGGAACTGGTCAAGATAACCATGGTAGGTAGTTAGCAACTGCTTTTGCTGTAAGTACACCACATGTCTATATATCTATAAATGCTGTCTACACATCTAGAATGCAGTTTCACTTTTTCTCACAAGTTTGTTACTTGAGCTCATTGTTGGGATTGGACTATTTGCAATAATTTTGAGGACATTGATGCAATTTTTTTCAGAAAAAGTGCACATTGCGAGATTCGATCCCTGTACTGGCTGTTGAAAATCAACAGTTTATACCCTTCCTTCACCAAGCATCATGTTCAGTTTGATGAATCAAGCCTTTTGAAGAGGATTAATAAACTTATTAATAAGGAAGGTATGTCCAATAAAGAGAGTTGTTCATAAAAGGATCATGTAGGCTCAGACCTGATTCCAGTATACTGTATTCCATGGATGGCCATCTCTGTTCGACTTTTCTTTATTTATCTTCGTGCATTCATGAAGAGCAAAGCAAGGAACACGCAGGGAGCACCATCCAACAGCCGCCTTCAAACACAGAGAGGACGACTTCACTTGATGTCAGCTGGGCTTCTTCCTTGGCTGACCCTTTGACCCCCGTCCGTTCACCTCAGCTAGTCTTGGCGGTGAACTTATGTGTTAAAACTGACCCTACTTGCCCTCATGGCAATGTCAAAACGCCATGCTAACTTGAATATCAGACTGTGCACAATTCTACAAGACAGATATCCATGAAGAAGTAGATAGAAGATATCGCCTGGACCACGCAGACAATTCCAACTAAAGCTATCATATCAACATTATATCAATCAGTTATGCCATTCAGCAAAGCCAACATGTTCACTGCAATATCAAGTCTACAACCTTTAATGCGACATGGATGAACTACATTCAGAGCAATCTGAGGGTTCTATTGGTACTTGATCGCACACCCTGGAATGATTTCAGATTTAGAAAAAGATCTCCCATAGATTATTGAAAAGCTACACCACTTCAGAAACAATGTAATAAGACCAAATCTAAATAGTGTGTGACATTTTGGTAACAGCGTTAATACTATCTTCAGACAAAACTTTTGTACTTTTGACTGAAAATGGTAACAATGCTGTTACCGAAATGTTAAGGGCTTTATTTATATATTTGGAGTCTTATTACCTTGAGTTTCTAATCTTTAATCCAAATTGTACCCTATAATACACCACCCCAATTTAATTTTTGTAAAATAATGACATAACGTTTTGCCAATTAGTCCTACCTTTTATTAACCCAGGTTCCTGAAGCAAATACATATAGCGCTAATTACCCAATATTAGTCATATCGAGAGCATATACCATTCTAATATATATATATCGATGTCAATATGAATTGGATCTCTAGTGAGTTTAATAACTTTATATTTTTGATTATGTGAAAAAAAAAAATTAAAAGGTCAGGTGATGATATTAAAAAGAAAGAAGGCATATCCTGACCAAGAGCACAAGTGCTTTTTGGCGCTCTATGATTCTGCTAGATGGTGCTTTGTCTTCTAAAAAGCACATGTGCTCCTGGTCAGGATATGCCTTCTTTCTTTATAATTTTTGATTATAAATTTGAACTATTTATTCTTTATATTTGGAATTATGCTATCTTTCTTGAATATTATTTATGCTATCTGTTGTATTCCAATTGATTACACACAGCGCTCAACGTTAATTATACTTTAATTAACTACAAGGTAAAGGGATTAGATATAGATTAAAAGTAAACATGGGGAAAAAGAAAAAAGAATAAGTCTCGTGGCCACGCGGCCTCGCGGCCTCGCCTGGGTTACATCCACAGGTAGTGACGTCAGAGCTCTAGGGTTGCCGAGCCAGCAATCTCCTCCCTCGAAGTGACCTCCTATTCATGGATCACTTCGCCGCTTAAGAGTCTCGAACGATGAAGTTCATGTAGGTTTCTCCCCTTATTTACTTCAGTACTGAGGAGTTCAATTGAGTTCTGAGCATTTCTCTTGTTCCTTAGGATCATTGGATGAGATCGAGTAGGAGAAGGCTTTACAGTATCTTCATTATGGCTGTCCTCTTCTGTAGGTGTCACGTCTTCTTGATCTAATAAAGACACTGGATACTCTACAATCTCCCGTTGAGTCCCATAGCTGTAGTGTTCAACTGATGGAAGCTCCTCTCGGTTGCTGTCGTTCCTCGATACATCACTCTCTTTGAAGACACAGTCCCGAGATTCCACCACTTTCTTCATATCAGGAATCCACACTCTGTAGCCACGTCCTCTGAGTGCATATCCAACAAGGTTACCTTTGACAGCTCTTCTTTTGAGTTTGGATTTACGGACTTGTCTTGGAATATGAACAAATACTTGACAGCCAATAGCTCTTAGGTGTTTAAGACTAGGCTTGTTCCCTGTCCACAGTTCATATGGCGTGCTTTCACCATTGTGATTGTTGAGAACTCTGTTTCTGACATAGGCTGCGGTGTAAGTCAGCTCCGCCCAGGAAGCCTTTGGCAGACCACTTCCAGATATAGTGCTCCTGACAAGATCTAGGAGTGTCCTATTCATTCTTTCTGCCACACCATTCTGTTGAGGTGTATACGTCATAGTGTGTTCATGAACTATTCCGACGCTCGTGCAGAAAGTGTCCCATTCTTTGGAACAAAATTCCAAGCCATTATCCGTACGTATTCGTTTTAGTTTCCGGCTGGTTTGTTTCTCAGATTCTTGAATCCACTCTTTGACTTTTCCCAGGGTTTCGCCTTTGTTTTTCAGGAAAAATACACTTGTATATCTCGTAGATTCATCAATGATGGTTAAGACGTACTTGGCTCCTCCCCAGCTCAATACGTCGAGTGGACCCATCAAATCCGCATGCACCAAGTCCAACGGCATGATTTCTTTTTCCTCCTTGTGTGAGTGTTGAAGGAATGGCAGACGGTAAGACTTGCCGATCAAGCAGTCTTCGCACTTTTCTGGCTTTGCCGGGCTGCAATTAAGTCCTCTTACGCTTTGGTTCTTGGCCATCTTTGCTATCGTATATGCATTTACATGCATCAGCCTTTTGTGCCAAAGTTCCAGTGTAAGCTCTTCCTTGCATTCAGATGCAAGAGAAACATGATTATTCTGATCTATCGGAGAGGATGGAGTAGTCTGGACGTAGTAAAGTCTACCCAACTTCTTTCCCTCTATCAAGAGTTTACCTTTCATGTCCATAATGTGGCAACCACTCTTATTGAAGACAACTTTTCTACCGTTTTCTATCATTTGGAGTACAGACAGAACACTGTGACGCAAATCTGGAACATACAAGGTGTTCTGGACAACCATTTTGCTGGCATCTCCCTTGTGTCCAACAATATTGGCACTGACAGTACCGATACCACATGCTTGTATAGAAGAGCCATTCGCAATAGTGATGGAACTCATATTGCTTGTGCACTCTTTCAGACATGTGAAGTAATCTCTCTTGGGAGTCATATGGTGCGTCGCTCCAGAATCTATGATCCAGGTCTCGGCGGTAGCTCCAAACAAAGTGTTGCACATTGCCGACATATTTACGCCTTTGTTTTGGTCAAACCTCTTTGGTCTTTGTTCATTCTTTCCTTTCTTCCTGCATTCCCTTGCATAATGGCCTTTACCTCCACATTTGAAACAAACAACCTTTGCTTTAAATTGTTTTTCTGTTTCAATGGGCTTCGAAGAGGCATTAACGACCATGGCACCCACATCTTTTGGTAGATTAGAAGAACGCCTTTCTGCTTCTGCCAACAGCCGTCTTTTAACTGTGGCGGTCGTGAAGTCTGAATCAGGCAAGTTACATATGATTGAGACAACGGTGTCCCAATCCTCTGGTAATCCACCCAAAAGAACCATAGCCAAATCGCCATCATCAATTTTGTCGCCAATTTGGGCCAGTTCGTTTACAATGTAGTTTATCTTCCCCATATACCCTTCCATATTGCTGTGCTGAGTCAACCTTTCGCCATATAACTGCCTTCTTAGTTGTACGGCTCGATATCTACTATCCTTTGGTGCGTATAATTTTTCCAGTTCCTCCCAGACCTCTTTCGGAGTATTCAAATGTTGAACATGCAATTGTTGTTCATCATTAATCCCGAGGCAAATTTTTGCAAACGCCTTACCCTCCCGCGACAAAAAAAGTTTTGTTGCAACAAGGTCACTAGGGTCAGGCTTAGCCTCTCCTGGATTGATCAAACTCCACAAATCGTTTTCGATTAGAACGAGTTTCATCTGGAAGCTCCAGCTTGAGTAATTAGCACCATTTAATTTTGTAATCGTTGTGTTTGCCATTTTACAAAATATTTGGTAAGTAGAAAAAAGGATGTTCCAAGTAATCAAAGGAAATTTGTTTACTCACGTTTTAGGCCTTGCGCTTCTTCAGTATGACGTTTTAGGTCTTGCGCTTCTTCAATTTCACGTTTTAAGCCTTGCGCGTCTTCAGTCTCATAATCTTTGTTGTATTCCAATTGATTACACACAGCGCTCAACGTTAATTATACTTTAATTAACTACAAGGTAAAGGGATTAGATATAGATTAAAAGTAAACATGGGGAAAAAGAAAAAAGAATAAGTCTCGTGGCCACGCGGCCTCGCGGCCTCGCCTGGGTTACATCCACAGGTAGTGACGTCAGAGCTCTAGGGTTGCCGAGCCAGCACTATCAAAATCGATAAAAATATATCTTAATGGCCTTGCAGATATGTTATCTGGGTTCTTAGAGTGCACGAACATCTTGAAATAAAAATTTAAAAAAAGCGATTCCAAATACAATTTTTTAAAATCCCTTTTTTTGTTTAGGAATTACACGCATTTTTAAATTTCAATTTTAATTATGGAAATATAACTTGTAATAAAGACATATATTCTTAATATTATGAAAGCTTTCTTCTTAACAAAGCAATAGAAGCGTTATTACTTTTCTCCATTTTGACCACTCTTTCTGATATTTACAAATGATCGTTTGTAAACTAATTTTATCAGACGTGATAGACAACTTTTGGCTTTAAAAAAAGATGCTTTCGAATTTAATCAATCGTTAATTTTTTTTTGCTATATAATTAAAGGTATTTTTTATAAATAATTTCTTCTGAAAAAGTATGAAAGAAAAAAATAATTTAAAAGTTTTACAAAATATTATATGCAGCCCCTCTTTAGCAAATTATACATTTCAGTTTAAAATGTCATTTAATGTCATTTAAGCAAAACTTGAGTCAATGATTTGTGTGTTGTTGAGATTTTTGCTAGTCATTTGTAAATTTTGATCTTTATTTTATATTTTCTAGAGATATTTTACAATTTAAAGTATTATTACATCATTAGAGCATCAGCCATTAGTCATAATGTGACAGCAAATTTGAGGTATAAAACTAAAAAATGTGTCAGAATATAATAAGATAAAAAAATTCTCACAATGCAAAATTTTTTATTACATTATAAAGAGAGATCAAATTGCCAGAGATCCCTGATATTACAAAGAATATTGAAGCCTAATATTAAAATAATTTATAAATGCAACTCGGGAAACTTGTTTAAAAAAAGCCTAGATAGAATGACAGAAAAAAAAGAGAGAGAAAACTTACTAGATTCAAACACAGTATCATACAGTATAAACTCCCTGTGTAAAGGACAAACACCTATTTACAAAATCAAAGTGTCCTGTTATTGTTTCTTATCCCCTTGTGTAAAGATTATACAAATTCCATGAGTCCATGCTCCTCAAGCTGTTGTTTCTTATCCCCTTGTGTAAAGATTACACTAATTCCATGAGTCCATGCTCCTCAAGCTGTTGTTTCTTATCCCCTTGTGTAAAGATTACACAAATTCCATGAGTCCATGCTCCTCAAGCTGTTGTTTCTTATCCCCTTGTGTAAAGATTACACAAATTCCATGAGTCCATGCTCCTCAAGCTGTTATTGTTTCTTATCCCCTTGTGCAAAGATTACACTAATTCCATGAGTCCATGCTCCTCAAGCTGTTGTTTCTTATCCCCTTGTGTAAAGATTACACAAATTCCATGAGTCCATGCTCCTCAAGCTGTTGTTTCTTATCCCCTTGTGTAAAGATTACACAAATTCCATGAGTCCATGCTCCTCAAGCTGTTGTTTCTTATCCCCTTGTGTAAAGATTACACAAATTCCATGAGTCCATGCTCCTCAAGCTGTTATTGTTTCTTATCCCCTTGTGTAAAGATTACACAAATTCCATGAGTCCATGCTCCTCAAGCTGTTATTGTTTCTTATCCCCTTGTGCAAAGATTACACAAATTCCATGAGTCCATGCTCCTCAAGCTGTTATTGTTTCTTATCCCCTTGTGCAAAGATTACACAAATTCCATGAGTCCATGCTCCTCAAGCTGTTGTTTCTTATCCCCTTGTGTAAAGATTACACAAATTCCATGAGTCCATGCTCCTCAAGCTGTTATATGAAAAGCAGCAGCCTCTCCCAAAGGTCCTATGTAGTGCATCAATGCAAAGTGACCTTTAGAGTAGAAGCTTCTGCTTTATAAAACAGAATTTTATAAGGTTCAATTTGGATTATATATTAGAAACAAAAGGTGACAAGACTAAATCCAAATAATTGAAATATTCATGACGATCAGGTAGCAGTATTAAAATTCGAAACTATTTTAAACTCGTATGATTCTTTTAAAAATAGAACAATTTCTACTGTCCTTACTGCAATGGAAAAATTAAAGGGAGGGCCTGGCTCATCAGTGATGAACCCTCCCAGCGGTTTCGCCAGTTTAATCTACCATACCGCTGTTATATTGCATTTTTGGAACTTCCTTTTATAGTGATACTGATGCTAGACTCTTGGAATGGGTATTTTAGATGAACTATGGACATAAGCTTTGAGAACAGCAGAATTACATACAATTATAAATATGTAAAATAGTAATATTTATTATATATAGTATTACTACCAATGAGTTTCTTCTTATTACAAAACGCTAGGGGGGGTCGATGGAAGGCTGGTTAAACTGTTTGGTTTTCGACCCACTACGACCCGGATTGCAAAAGTCCAACCCCACCAGTGAGTGCAAGTAACCAAACGGGGCTCTGGCATATTTGTAAGTGCAAAGTCAAACTTCTTTTCACATATGTAGACATGTGGTGCATTTACATTAAAAGCAGTTGCTAACTACCCACCATGATTATCATGGCTTTGAGATAAGAAAGAAGAAGAAGAGAGACAAAATGCTAGCTTTCAAGCGATAATCGCTCTTTGTATGCTAGCGTTTTGTAATATGTACACTGTGTGACAAGGAAATTACTGAAGAACTCTCCCATTACCTGCTTAATTGTACAGCCCTTGATGAAGAAAGGAAGGCCCTATATCAACAAATTAAATGTACCAACACTTCACCCTGCGTATTGCTTTCCAAAATATCAGCAAACAAATCTAATGCAATAGCTTACTATACATTTTTTAGATCATCATTATGTAAGGACCAGTCAACAAGTAAATGACTTTGAGATGAAGAGTAAAGCCAGTTCAATTTCTATTTCACTACCTATGTAAATAACACAAGATGATTATTATCTTAACCAATTGGGAGAATCTGTATGGGGCAAGTCCCTAATAAAGGCTTTGTATGTGTGTGTGTGTAAGCTAGCGTTTTGTAATAAAAAGAAACTCATTGTTAGAAAATATTTGTAATTTTAAAACTTTTTTCATAATTTTATTATGAATAGTATTACTACCATCATTGTTGCTATTATTATATATTTAGATTTTGTATTTGATTTAATGATGGTAACAATGCTGTTACAGTCACATTTCAATTATTTGTTCTTGTTTTACCTTTTTGTTTCTAACATAGAATTTTGATATTCAATATAACTTCAAAATTCCAAATCAGATTTACATTACATAGGACTTAATCCAAATAATTTATTAGTGTGTGACATTTCGGCAACAACATTGTCACCATAATCAAATAAAAATGATAAAAATTATATATTTTTTTAAAATATATAAATGACATTTTTATTCTTTTTTGTCTGATGATGGTGACAATGTTGTTGCCGAAATGTCACACACTAATAAATTATTTGGATTAAGTCTTATTTTCTTTTATTATAATCTATAATCCAAATTGTGCTTTATCAATAACATAGGACTTAAAAAATAAATATAGAAATTTGTTCATTCCCAGCCACTCAGAAGTCTGAAAATTTGTACACTTGCATTGTTCATTGGACAGAATGAGTTGAAAGTTTCATACTCCTATGTGATCTGGAACCCCATATATTAAAATTAAATTTAAAAATTTTGAAAGTCAATTTAGAAATTTGTTAGTCCCCCCCCCCCCCCCCCCCCCCCCCCCCCCCCTGGCCATTCTGACAACCTAGAAGTCAGAAAATTTGTCAGCTTACATTGTCATCAGGTTCTAATAACTGTACAACCTCCATGAGAGGACACTCCTGCTAGAGGACACCTCTCTTCAAAGGGCAGTTTCCATCACCAATACAGTAGAACAACCTCCATGAGAGGACACTCCCGCTAGAGGACACCTCTCTACAAAGGGCAGTTTCCATCATTTGGCGTTGTTACCATCTTCAGACAAAAGTATTGAATGGTAACAACTGTTACCGAAACGTCACACGCTATTTATTTATTGGATTTGGTCTTATTACCTTGTGTTTATAATCTATAATCCAAATTGTGCCTTATCATAAAAGCTTTTAAACACAAGGTAATAAGACCAAATCCAAATAAATAAATAGTGTGTGACGTTTCGGTAACAGCTGTTGCCATTCAGTATTTTTGTCTGAAGATGGTAACAACGCTGTTACCGAAACGTCACACACTATTTATTTATTTGGATTTGGTCTTATTACCTTGTGTTTATAATCTACACCAATACCTCGCTTTGCGTCGTTTCATTTTGCGTTTTTTTCGAAGTTGCGTCGCTGCTTAATTTTCACTGTGCGTCATTAGATTTTCGAAGTTGCGTTGTTTTGGATTCGAGTCTTTAATTTTTTTTTTTGAATTTTTTTTCCCTAAAATATGGCAACACCTTTGTTTTTGATTGCGCCTTCACATATTTTCACTTTGCGTCGTTTCAATTTGCGTCGTGTTTTTTTTGGAACGTAACCCCGACGCAAAGCGAGGTATGGGTGTATAATCCAAATTGTGCCTTATCATAAAAGCTTTTAATATAAAAAAAAAAAGACATATATTTAGTAAGTCCTCTGTATAAGATGGGATGGGAGATGTGACAGTGGTTGTGTGACAGCAGGATGAGAGCCGTGTCATTTGTCAACCACCTCCATCTGGAGTTCCCAGGCAATGTCCACAAGTCAGCCATGGTGCTGGGTGACGTGGACAACGATTCCTGCCATGAGCTGGTCGTGGGGAACACCATGGGTGACATTGCCATATTCCGGGGAAACAAGAACTCTCCTGATGTTTCCTTCTCTACCCAGATCATGGTAGGTCTGAACCTAATGTAACCTACTTGTACAGTAGTTAATCTCTGTAACACTCCCCTTAGTGGAGTACAGCGCAACTTCCATCAACACAAACACCTATTAAACGAAAAAACATGGTGAAGGAAGACGAGTTTCTTTTATTGATGCATAGGTGCAAGCTTTCGGGTAAAAACCCTTTTTCTCGCCTGTTGAAGGGTTTTTACCCCGAAAGCTTGCACCTATGCATCAATAAAAGAAACTCGTCTTCCTTCACCATGTTTTTTTCTTTTAATTTAAAATCAGGAAGAATTCTTTATCTATATACAAACACCTATTTAATTTGAAACTATTATAGACGCGTATGATTCTTTTTTAAAATTAAAAAATTTCTACTGCCCCTCCCGTTAATTTTTCCATTGCAGTAAGGGCAGTAGAAATTGTTTAATTTTAAAAATAATCATACGCGTCTATAATAGTTTCGAATATTCATAACAGATGGCGCCCCATACAAACACCTATACAAAGAACAGTTTTATATTAAGACCTCAGGTTCCAACATTACTAGATGCTGCTCAACAAAAACAACCTAACTTATGATGTTTACAACAATGAATTGTATATGTGATGGTTATAAACACAAGGTAATAACACCACAAATACAAATAAATAAATAGTGTGTGATGTTTCGGTAACAGCGTTGTTACCATCTTCAGACAAAAGTACTGAATGAGAAATTTTACCACAGCATGTTTTAAATAGCTACTTTTATCAACATGCTGTGGTAAAATTTCTCATTCAGTACTTTTGTCTGAAGATGGTAACAACGCTGTTACCGAAACGTCACACACTATTTATTTATTTGGATTTGGTCTTATTACCTTGTTTTATAATCTATAATCCAAATTGTGCCTAATCAAATTTGGTAATGCTTATAAGTTCTTCAATAAATTAAGATCCTTAAATGTACAGAATGGAATTCCCATAATTGACAATTCACCAGAATATCTAAAAGAGCAAACAATGACCATATCAATGGACGAGTTAATTCCTGAAGACGATCCTAATTTGGATAATCTTCAACAACAAATAATTAGAAAATTTAAGCCCCGAATGAATAATTCAAGTAAATTATAATCGAAGAAGAAGAAATAATGAATATCATTTCTAATTCTGATGTTAAAAAAGCTCCAGGTTTAGACAACATAAGTAACAATATGATCAAATGTGCTTACCCTAAAATTAAACTTATGTTATGCAAACTATTTAATAAATGTATTCAAAAGGGGTATTATCTAGAGAAATGGAAAATAGCAGCTCTGAAGGTAATTCCTAAACCACATAAATCTAATTTAGAATCAACAAAAAGTTATCGACCTATCTCATTGATTACAAATCTTTCAAAAATTTTAGAAAAAATTTTGAAAAATTTAATTTATGAATTGTATGAAAGTAATAAACTTTTGAGCTCCCAATCAAAATCAACGACAACGTGCTTGAATAAAATAACATATACTATAATAGAACATAGGCAGAAACAATTAGTGACGCTAATTGCAATAGACATTGAAGGAGCTTTTGACAATACATGGTGGCCAGCTTTGATCAAAAGAATTGATGAAGATAATATGCCTGCTGATCTGCTCAAAATTTTACAATCCCTTTTGAAAAATAGGAAAATAATTTTTAATTATAGTAGCAGAAAAATATCTAAACATTATCAAAAGGTTGCCCACAAAGTGGACCATTGTCTCCATTGCTTTGGAGGATATTTATAAATGATATGTTAACCAAAATACAACTACCAAATTCAAAATAATTTGCTATGCCGATGATGTCACAATAATATGCTGGAACAAAGATTTAGCAACCCTCAAAAATTCAATTGAGCGTATTTTGGAAAAAGTTGACAACTGGTGTACAGAAAACAAATTAAAAATAAGTCTTGATAAAACTAGTATTTTACCTTTTCACAACAAAGATAAATTTGAAATTAAATTAAAAAATAATATCATTACGCCTGTTTAAGAAATAAAAATTTTGGGAATTACCTTTGCAAACCATAGAAGGAAGAATAAATTAAATTTTAATCCTCATTTGAACAATATACTAAATAGAACTCAAAGACTAAAAAATTTACTTTTTTCGATATGTGGCAAATCTTGGGGACTAAGCACCAAGACTCATTTTATACAAAACAATCTTTAGATTGATACTCACTTATGGAACTGAGGTCTGTTATAAATATATAAGTAAAAAGTATATACACAAATTTAATTCACTTCAATATCAAATATTATTATGGTTTACACAAACTTATAAAACAACTAGCCATAGTTGTGTGCATACCCTTGCAAATATTCCTTTGATTACGGATTATATGGAATCCAGAAATATAAAATATGATCTGAATAATTTATCGATTGAGGAAACCAACAGCGACTTGGATATTCCAGACATAATTGAAAATTTTATAAAATATAAAATGACACTATTGAAGAAAAATACTAACCAAACATTTCAAAGTTTCTTTCCCGCTAATATTCCGAAATATTTTTGGGGGAAATTTCCACAACTCTCAATTTATTACAAATCACGGAAATTTTAGAAGCTTTTTAAAATTTATCAAAGCAGTGCAAGATTCAAGATGCTTCTGTGGATGTGAGGAACAGACTTCTATTCATCTGCTGCTAAATTGCCCCGTCTTCCAAGAGTATAGAATAAACAATGGATTAAATGTATCCGTTTGATCTAATTTCAACAAATGACAAATATATAAAATTCAACTCATTTTGCAGATTTATTTTTAATTTTATAAAAAAAAACTACTAAATTCTATTGGAACACTTTTATTTAGAAATTAATTCTGTTTAGTATTGTTTTAATTGAATAATTCTCTAATATCTAGTATATTTTCATTCAAAAATATTCCTTAAAAACTTTTTTTTTTTAATCTGTAAATTGCTTTTCTCGAATACACACAATACAATTTGATTTCATTTAACTAAATTTGCATACCAACCCTTTGTACATATATCAATTGTGTTGATATATATATATATATATTTATCTTTTCATCTAACTAACTTCATACTAATTCTGTACATATTTAAAATATCTTTCTTTCTTTTCTTTCAAAATTTTTGTTTATGTTTAAAGTGCAAGTGTCCCTAGGGGGACATAGCGCTCTACGTCGAAATAAAGAAATGATAACAACACTGTTACCGAAACATCACAGTATTTATTTATTTTGATCTTATTGCCTTGTAGTAAGGCACAATTTGGATTATAGATTATAAATACAAGGTAATAAGACCAAATCCAAATAAATAGTGTGTGACGTTTTGGTAACAGCGTTGTTACCATCTTCAGACAAAATTTTTTTCTTTTTTTTAATTTCTCATTCAGTACTTTTGTCTGAAGATGGTAACAACGCTGTTACTGAAACATCACACACTATTTATTTATTTGGATTTGGTCTTATTACCTTGTGTTTATTACCTTGTAGTTTTAATTCTTTGTATATATAAGCCCTGCAGCAACGAGCACAAGTAACCAAACAGGACTCTGGCACACTTGTAAGTGCAAAAAGTCAAACTGCTTTTCTCCTGTGTAGACATGTGAAGAATTTCCAGTGAAAGCAGAGCCAATGAGTAACCATGATTATCATGGCTTGTTCCAGGTGTACTTAGGGATAATAAAAAAGAACATAAAAAGATTTAAAGAGAACAATAAAGATAAAAGAAAATAAGACCTAATCCAAATAATTTATTAGTGTGTGACGTTTGGGCAACAACATTGTCACCATCATCAGACAAAAGAATAAAAAATCTTATTGTCTGATGATGGTGACAATGTTGTTACCGAAATGTCACACACTATTTATTTATTTGGATTTGGTCTTATTACCTTGTGTTTATAATCTATAATCCAAATTGTGCCTTATCAAGAACAATAAAGAATATTTACACGCTATATTTGTGTGTTGGCAGGTATGTGCTGTTGCCATTGGAGATGTCCTCAACCAATTACAGGTACAGACAGAACTCTGCAGCGATACTGTGAGGCACTGACAGTCGGCCATCTTGATTTAGAACTTCCTGGTGGTGGTTGGAGTAGAAGGCTGGTGCCACATCTACGACATCAAGCGCCATTCCTTACAGGTACTGTAAACAATATCTACATCTCTACACAGGGTAACAAGACCAAATCCAAATATATAAATTCTGTGTGATGTTTCAGTAACAGTGTTGTTTCCATCATCAGACAAAATTCCGGAAAGTACACTCAGAGACAAAATTTAAGGAAGTTGTACCTTTTAGCATGTATATCGGGATTCAGACAATAACTCTGAAAGATATTACAGTGACCTAATTGAAGACACACGAGATAACCAAGTGTGAACAACCTCTGTCTCCTTAAAAAAAATAGATGACTGGCGATATCAAAGACTTTCCACTTCACAAGGTAATAAGACCAAATCCAAATAAATAAATAGTGTGTAATGTTTCGGTAACAGCATTGTTACCGAAATGTCTCACATTATTATTTATTTGGATTTTGTCTTATTACATTGTGTTTATAATCTATAATCCAAATTTTGCCTTATCGACTTTCCACTTCCTTAAATTTTGTCCTTGAGTGTACTTGATAATGGTAGCAATGTTGTTACCGAAATGTCACACCCATGATTAGGTGTTATTACCTTGTGTTTATCCTTTCCTTCTCTATCTCATTGCTATAATAAACTCAATGTTGTGACTTCAATAAATAATATAAAGAAACAATTGACCACTTGAATTGTGATTTTGAATTAAGTTTTTATTGAGACTTAATTCATAGAGTTTTTATTGATAAGGTACAATTTGGATTATAGATTATAAACACAAGGTAATAAGACCAAATCCAAATAAATAGTGTGTGATGTTTCGGTAACAGCGTTGTTACCATCTTCAGACAAAAGTACTGAAGGGTACTTAATAAGTACTTTTGTCTGATGATGGTAACAACGCTGTTACCGAAATGTCACACACTCTTTATTTATTTGAATTTGGTCTTATTACCAGGAGTTTTTATTGAAACTAAAAAAAAAGGTTCTTGATTCAGATTTTTTTTAAAATAGGTATTTTCAAAGAATTATATATGTACATATGTCCCTATGTATATAACATTATATTTATTGCAAAAGTCAAACCCCACCAGTGAGTGCAAGTAACCAAACGGGGCTCTGGCACATTTGTAAGTGCAAAGTCAAACAGCTTTTCACATGTGTAGACATGTGGTCCACTTACAGTAAAAGCAGTCGCCTACTTCTATCCACCATGATTATCATGGCCTGTACTACGTGTACTAGGGATAAGCAAAAAAACAAACATATGTATATAACATTATATCAAATTAATGATGGCTCTATATTTACATATTTTCGTTGTAAATTTTCATTTCTTTCTCCCTCTTTTTCGGTATCTCTCATGATAAAGCACAATTTGGATTATAGATTATAATACAAGAAAAAAGCCATAGTCCACCTGTGCTGTGTGAGCAGAAGAGCTTAAATTGACTGTTCCATTATATGTATGTTCCATATGTAAATACCTGTTTTTTTCCTCTTTTCGCTCTCCACTTCTTCCATCCATATTTCCAAATTTTTTTTTTTCCCATATTCTTATTTTCCATAGGATCATTCAAATAATAATCTGTATATATTTACCATGTGTATATAATCTTTCTCCATTTTTACCCTTTTGTATATTTCCCACTTTCATAGGTTTCTCAGTCTTGTAACCCCAAGGAGAATCCTCTGTAAGACCTGTGTGTCTTAATAAAGGTTTTTGTGTGTGTGTGATTATAATGCAAGAAAATAAGACCTAATCCAAATAATTTATTAGTGTGTGATGTTTCGGTAACAGCATTGTTACCTTCATCAGAGGCTGTTACCATAACATCACACACTAATAAATTATTTGGATTAAGTCTTATTTTCTTGCATTCAGTATCTCTGGTAAAAGTTTATCATATCAATAAAGGTGTTGTTGGATTGATAGTTCTCTCCTTTTCTCTCCCTTCTGTTGATTGACCACTTTTGTGTCCATACAGGATCCGACCCCATTCCACATCCAGAGACTTCCTGCCAACACCAAGACTGTCCTCCTGGCTGACATTGGTGAGATTTATGTGAACACATTTCTCTAGTACATGTGGACATGTAGAGGGGTCGGTGGAAGGCTGGTTAAACCGTTTGGTTTTCGACCACTACGACCCGGGTTCGATTCCCACATTGGACACTTTTTTTCTGTTTAAAGAAAAAAAAAATGCTCCAATGGCCCCCCGATTCTTGCAAAAGTCCAACCCCACCAGCGAGTGAAAGTAACCAAACGGGGCTCTGGCACGTTTGTAAATGCAAAGTTGAACTGCTTTTCACATGTGTAGACATGTGGTGCGCTTACAGTAAAAGCAGTCGCTAACTACTCACCATGATTATCATGGCCTGTACCCCGTGTACTAGGAATAAGCAAAAAAAAACATGTGGACATGATCTTTTTTTGCTTATCCTTAGTACACATGGTACAGGCCATTAAATCATGGTAGGTAGAAGTAGGCAACTGCTTTTACTGTAAGTACACCACATATCTACACATGTGAAAAGCAGTTCGACTTTGCACTTACAAATGTGCCAGAGCCCCGTTGTGGACATGATAATCATGTTAGGTAGTTAGCAACTGCTTTTACTGTAAGTACACCACATGTCTGTACATGTAGAAAGCAGTTTGACTTTTACATTTACAAGTGAGGCTTATAGTTCAAGGGTTCAAGTTTTAAGGGTGTCTTTTTGGACTATCTTGAAAAATGGCAACCTAGTTAGGCTAATCAGGAAGAACTATCATGAGAGCTGATACCACCTCTATACAAAGAACAGTTTCATCACCAGTATTACCATTATACCAATTAGTAACTCTTTAGTAAGAGGCCACCTCTCTCTAAAGAACACTTTTGCTCTACAACTAAGTGTCCTTTATAGAGGTTCTACTGTATTTCTTTGTATGACTCTTGCTATGACAAACTTTTACTTAAAAATGAATGTCTAAATTGTTAAAGGATTTACAGTCAAACTTCTTCAATTCAACACCCTGAGAGATCAGCATTTTCTGTTGAATTAAAGTAGAAAAAGCCTTATTGGGATTTGAAAACTAACAGTTGGATTAAAGTAAGTGTTGTATCATAGTGGATTTTTTGAATTAAAGAGGTTTGACTGTCCTTCCAACTTGGTTACTTGCACTCACTGGTGGGGTTGGAATTTTGCATGAATTGGAGGCCATTGAAGCAATTTCTTTCTTCAGAAAACCCCTCCTCTCCACCAACTCCAAATATGATATTGTTGCTTCAGCAATTTATTGAATGGTGGTTCTACCAAAACTTCATTAATATTTCATGTTGTTGTGGGTCGATGTTACAAAAAGAACAGCCAAATAAGTGATTTTATAAATATAGTATTATAATTAGATATAAGGATATATAAATTGTATTCATTATTCCTGTAGAAGGGCAGCTTACGCCCGAAAGCTCGAATTGATTTTACAAATAAAGAAACTTATCCTTATTGATTCTATACGTTATTATAATAAGGATATATATGTTGACAAAAGAATAACAACCACACACAGCAGTAGAACAAAGGCAGTCTTTAGGTATATACAAGGAAGAAGACTGACGGTTGAGGTGGGCCGTTCCCATTGGTCAGTTATCTTCATGCAGAGCCTCCAAGCGGCGCCCGTGTCCACGCTTCTCTCATCACATGTAATTTTTTTTATTGTCTACACATCTAGAAAGTAGCTTTACACTTACAAAGTGTGCCAGAGTTGGTTGCTTGTATTCACTGGTGGAGTGAGATGTACAAGAATTGGAGGCCACTGAAGCAGAAAAAAAAAAGTGGGATTTGATCGTGGGTTGTCAAAATTGATGGTTTGTTTCACTTCTCCACCCAAAAGCTCATTTATTTACACCAATACCTCGCTTTGCGTCGTTTGGTTTTGCATTTTTTTTCGAAGTTGCCTCGCTGCTTAATTTTTACTGATTTTCACTGTGCGTCGTTAGATTTTCGAAGTTGCGTTGTTTTAGATTCGAGTCTTTAATTTTTTTAAAAATTATTTTTCCTAAAATATGTAACATCTTTGTTTTTGATTGCGCCATGCCATCAAAATTTTATTTTCACTTTACGTGGTTTCAATTTGCGTCATGTTTTTTGGAACGTAACCCCGACGCAAAGCGAGGTATGGGTGTATATGGAATATTGAGATCTGGGGGAGAGAAGTCATTTTTTTTGTTTCTTCAACAATGATGTTAGGAGGTTGGTCAATGAGCGGTATAAACTGTCCATTTTTGACAGCCACCACAATCTGGGGTTGAATCCAGTATTGAACACTCCAATACCTCCCAATTCTTTGCAGAAGTCCAACTCCACCAATGAGTATAAGTAACCAAACCATTAATAATATCTTCTTCTTCTTATTTCTTATCTCAAAGCCATGATAATCATGGTGGGTAGTTAGCGACTGCTTTTACTGTAAGCGCACCACATGTCTACACATGTGAAAAGCAGTTCGACTTTGCACTTACAAATGTGCCAGAGCCCCATTTGGTTACTTTCACTCGCTGGTGGGATTGGACTTTTGCAAGAATCGGGGGCCATTGGAGCATTTTTTTTTAAACAGAAAAAAAGTGTCCAATGCGGGAATCGAACCCGGGTCATAGTGGTTGAAAACCAAACGGTTTAACCAGCCTTTCACCGACCCCCATTAATGATATAATCAACTGTTGTTGTCAGTCATGGCTGAACCTCCCACCGAACCATGATACAATTGAAAAAGAACTTCCTAAGATTATGAAAACAAAAATAGAACATCTTATACAACAAGACTTCGCTAGACTCGACAATTCAAAATTTTTTTCAAACTATAAACTTCTCTGTAATTCATTTATGCCAGAACGATACTTGTCATGGAATCTGTCATCGAAGATAATAGCCTTCATTGCACGGACTAGAATTACTTCAACTCTAGATAGAGAAAGTCATATTCTCATCATCAAAAAGGAAAACATTCACTGCAGGATTTGTGGAAATATGATATCTGATGAAATCTCCCACTATATCATAAAATGTAAATATTTAGGTGAAGAAAGAGAAAAAACTCTTAAAAACACCTTCTGGAGATTTAGCAACCCACTGCAGAGAACTATTTCAGAAAAGAAAAATATAGCAATAGAACTCTATAATTTCTACAGATCAATTGTAAATAGATTCACACACAAAAGAGGTAGTGAGGAAAGTTTCAGAACAGATGTGTAAATAAATCCCTTTTCAAACAAAGACTCACGTGCACATGGGAAGAGGGAGAAAAATTTATTGTATTATTTTGTTGTTGTGTGTGGCGAATCCATACAGGGCAATGGACACTAATAAAAGCATTGTTGTTGTTGTTTGTTGTATAAGTAACCAAACAAAGATTTGTCACATTTGTAAGTGCAAAAGTCAAATTGCTTTTTACATGTGTAGACATGTAGTGTACTTACAGTAAAAGCTAACTACCTACCAGGATTATCTTGGCTGGTACCACACATGTGTACTTGAGATAATAAAAAAAATAGTATAACTTTTTTTAAATGTTTAGAATAATTAATGATAAGGCACAATTTATGGATTATAAACAAAAGGTAATACGACCAAATCCAAATAAATAAATAGTGTGTGACGTTTCAGTAACAGCATTGTTACCGTCATCAGGCAAAAGTACAGAATCTGTATCATGCTGAATCATTCAGTACTTTTGTCTGAAGATGGTAACAATGCTGTTACTGAAATGTCACACACTGTTTATTTATTGTGTCTTAATACCTTGTGTTTAAAAGAATTGTGTGTATGCATCTGTTTCCAATACTAATTTAAAAAGTTTATAAGGCCAATTTGGATTATAGATTATAAAATAAGGTAATAAGACCAAATCCAAATAAATAAATAGTGTGTGACGTTTTGGTAACAGCGTTGTTACCATCTTCAGTTAATAAGACCAAATAAATAAATAAATGGTGTGTGACGTTTCAGTAACAGCATTGTTACCATCTTACAGTAACTGAAGATGGTAACAATGCTGTTACCGAAACGTCACACACTATTTATTTATTTATTTGGATTTGGTGTCTTATTACCTTGTTTTAAAAAGTTTATTTACCAATACAGTCATTCCTCTCTATATGACAGAATCACTTAGCTCATGGAATTCATGTAAGCTTTACACAAGGGGATAAGAAACAACAACAACACTTAGGACCAAGATTTTATACTGCTTGTACTGTTTTTCACTTGTGTAGAAATGTGGTGTATTTACAGTAAAAGCAGTCATCAATTTATACCCACCATGATTATCATGGCCTGTACCACGTGTACTAAGGATAATAATGTTGATAGACCTCAGCAAGGGTCCCACTTCAGGAATACAAAGGAGCTGTGTCTGTACTCATGTTAGATTCGGCAGCAAAGGTTTCCATGTTAGGAACAGCCTCAAATTACAGGCAAAGTCAGACTTTCACCAAAGTGTGCCTGGATCATGGTGCCATGATCAATGAAAGCTGCACCCCTATACCCCATTCCATGAGATCTCATGGAATTCATGTAATCTTTACACAAAGGGATAAGAAACAACAACAACAGGATAATAATACTGCTCGAACACCATGTTGTTGTTACAATTACAATTTGAACAACTATGAGACTCTTGTTCTTAGAATTAAGATGCCCTAACCCAATCATTGCCCTGTCATAAAATAAGCTTCTATCTTCTATAGCTAAGCTGTTATAACAAGGCTCCATTACCTTGTTTATATGTTTTTATTTAACTGACGAAGAGCAGGCCTGAAAGCTTCCATAATCATGCCAATAAAAAAGTTTCAACGTTTTATAATACAGTAGAATTTCCACAAGAGGACACTCCTGCTAGAGGACACCTCTCTACAAAGGACAGATTCCATCACCAATACAGTAGAATTTCCATGAGAGGACACTCACGCTAGAGGACACCTCTCTACAAAGGACAGTTTTCATCACCAATACAGTAGAACATACTCCATGAGAGGACACTCATGCTAAAGGACACCTCTCTACAAAGGACAGTTTTCATTTGTAAAATTATCAATTTTAGAATTTATCAACTCTCCGGTAAGAGGACAACTCTCCGTAAAGGACACTTTGGCTCTGTAATTAGGTGTTGTCCTTTACAGGGAGGTAGTTCTACTGTATCAAAATTCAAAACTATTATGGACGCATATGATTCTTTTTAAAATAAAAAAAAATTCTACTGCCCTTACTGCAATGGAAAAATTAATGGGAGGGCCTGGCTCATCAGTGGCCCTCCCATTAATTTTTCCATTGCAGTAAGGACAGTAGAAATTGTTATATATACAGTAAAACCCCTCTATAGTGAACCCCAATGGGACAGAGCTTTTGGTTCACTATAGCCACGGTTTGGCCATTTTTTTTACTTTTCAAAATTTTTAGACCGTATAATTAAAGGACAGACATACACACTGGAAGAGGCTTCCTCTTAATAGTGGTCACTTTGTTTTAATTCCCTTAATTGACCAATTTCCTTACATTAATACTGAATAATAATAGAAATCATTAGATGATAGGTTCTTCTTATCATTAACATACATGTACCTCTATGTCTAATTTAAAAATCAAGACAATTCCTAGGCAAAGTTTTATTAAATATATATTCAAAGATATAAAATGATTTTAAAACATCATTATCACATTATATAATACATTGTTTACTTGGAAAAATGGCTCTAACACCTTGTTGCTTCAAAGCATTCTTCAAGCATTGCACCATTCAAATAAAGTTGGAGTTTTTCTTCCATTTCATTTTCCCACATATTCTTCTAAGTCTAGATTTAGTTTTTTTTTTTTAACCTGTCATGCAAAACATTGCTGACTTTAAAATCAGCATAGTTAATGGCATAAAAATAGTTTTTGTTTGATCACGGGACCATTTATTTAAATTTTTTTTTTTTAGCCCTAAAACGTACGATCGCGGCAAAAGTTGAGGTTGATTCCTCTTTGTAACAATTTTTAATAACTTTATATTTTATCTTTTATAATAGAAAAGTTATATTCTCTTATTTTAATATGTTCTTAACATTTTTCCTGTGTTGTTTCACTTTGAAAAGTTCTGAAAATGGCCTTTTTTTTTTTTTTAAGAAATAACGCTTTTGTTTTTAAAATGCCTTTGTTTTCTTCATTTTGGAAGCCATTTGTATTTTTATATTTCAGATTTAATGGATGAAAATATATTATATTTAATAAAAAGTATAATGTGTTAAAATTTATACAACATACAGCAAAAATAAAGTGCAAAATTCAAAACAAACAATGCCGCTAAATTTATTGTTTTGAAATCGCGATCCGCGAGCATGTTTCACATGCTCAAAATTTGGTTGTTTTAATTTTTTTTTAAATTACAATTCTAAGTTCGTTATAAGCATAGTATTTTAAATAGATTTTATTATTTTGGGACCGAAAATAGGTTTGTTATAGGGGTAGTTCGTTATTCTAAAAATCGCAAAGTTCGTTATAACGATGGTATTTTCAATCGAATGGAATTGGGAATCGGCGTGGGTTCGTTATAAGGGAAGGTTCGTTATATCCAGGGTTCGTATTAGCGGGGTTTTACTGTATATTTTATAATTGTGTGAATCATACGCGTCTATAAAAGTTTTGAATTTTGATAACAGATGACGCGCTAATGTATCATAGTCTAGTTCTACTGTATCTTGTAAGAAAACTCAGCTGTGTGTTTACTTTAGTCTAGTTTTTCCTATTTAACTGTTGTGGCTATGGGGAGAGCTCCATAGGCAAACATTGTGGAATCATACGGAGCACTGGGACTGTTGCAGATGGAGACGGCAGTATAGAGATGGTGCTGGGACTGACGGACCGGGTGGTACGGACTTATCGCTGGGTGTCTCTGGCACATGTAAGGTCTCCCCTTTATCTGTATCTCTCATGGCCAAATTGACCATATTTATACAATTTATCAACTCTCCTGTAAAAATGTCATCTCTCCTCAAAGGACATTTTGGCTCTGAAATTAGGTGTTTTCTTTTACAGGGAGGAGTTACAAGGTAATAAATCCAAATAAATAAATAGTGTGACATTTTGGTAACAGCATTGTTACCATCATCAGACAAAAGAATAAATGAGAAAAATATCAAAGCATGTTTTTAAATGGTACTGTTATAACAATGTAGGATACTAGTACCATTTAAAGACATGCTGCGATATTTTTCTCATTTATTCTTTTGTCTGATGATGATAACAACGCTGTTACCAAAATGAGACATACTATTTATTTGGATTTGGTCTTATTACTTTGTAGCTATAATCCAAATTGTGCTTTACATAAGGAGGAGTTGTTGTTTCTTATCCCCTTGTGTTAAGATTACATGAATTCTCCATGAATTCATGCTCCTCAAACTTTATGGAAAGGTAGTTCTACTATGTATAGATTATACAGGACCTTTGGGAGAGGCCGCTGCTTATCATAAAACAGCTTGAGGAGCATGAATTCATGGAATTCGTGTAATCTTTACACAAGGGGATAAGAAACAACAACAACATAGATATATTCACACACAAAATGTTAATATAAAAAAATCAATTAAAAATTCAGATACAGTAGTTCCATTTTAATTCACACGTACAGAACCGACTATAATTCAACACTTACTTTAAATCAAACTAATTTTTTACCAATCAGCCTATTTACTTTAACCGACTATAAAACGACATTTTGAAATTATGCCGCATTGGTTTCTTTTCAACAAAAAATCCAAATTCATTTTAAGGAAAAAATAACGATTATTTCTAACCTTTAGAGATGAGGTATGAAAGGATGAATTGTGAAGAGTAATGATAAACGGAAAAATAAAAGTGTCCAGGGATGGAAATCGAACCCACAATGTTCCGCTTACCGGGCAGATGCCATGTCCACTATAATTCAACACTTTACTTTAATTCATCTGAAAATACTAATTTTTTGGGGTGTGGAATTAAAGGACTTGGAGACTGAAAAATCACAATTTAGATTATAGCTACAAGGAAATAAGACCTAATCCAAATAAATTAATAGTGTGTGATGTTTTGGTAACATCATTTTATTTTACGATACACTAGCGCGCCATCTGTTATCAAATTACGAAACTATTTTAGACGCGTAATATTATTTTTAAAATAAAATAATTTCTACTGCCCTTACTGCAACGGAAAAATTAAAGGGAGGGCCTGGCTCATCAGTGGTGAACCCTCCCAGCGGTTTCTCCAGTTTAATCTACCATACCGCTGTTATATTGCATTTTTGGAACTACCTTTTATAGTGATACTGATGCTTGACTCTTCGAATGGGTATTTTAGATGAACTATGAACATGGGCTTTTTATAATCATTTTATTTACCGTAAAGATAGAGGCTGCCTGGCCGGCTGCATTCATATTTCTTGAAAAATAAAGATACTTCAGTCAGTAAATCTTTTTATTACCTCAACGTTTCGAAAAAAATATTTTGTCCTCGTTAGGAGCAAACAAAAATGAAAACATTGTCAAAACATCGAGGTAATAAAAAGATTTACTGGATGAAGTATCTTTATTTTCAAGAAATCATTTTATTTGGATTAGTTCTTATTTTCTTGTAGCCAACTTGGAGACTGTATCTACTGTGTATTTATTTGGTACAATTTGGATGATAGATTAGAAACACAAGGTAATAAGAGCCAATCCAATAATCCAATAAAACAACACACTATTTGGATTTGATCTTATTACTTTGTGTTTCTACTGTATACACTCATGGACAAAACTTAAGGAAGTTGTACCTTTTGACTATATATTGGGATTCAGATAATAACTCTGAAAGATATTACAGTGACCTTTATTGAGGACACACGAGATAACCAAGTGTAAACGACCTCTGTCTCCTTGAAAAAAATAAAAGACCGGCGACTTCAGACTTTCCACTTCCATAAGTTTTGTCCATGTGTGAGTGTATTTTAAATTTAAAGTAAAAAAATACAAGGTAATGCTATATATTTTGAGAATTTCCACTTTTTGTGTCAAAATCATATTTATTTTATACTGAAAATTGAAATCTGTAGGGTAATAGAAGATATAAAGGCCAAATCTAAATGAATAAATAGTGTATATGTGGTTATTGTATAGATATTAACACACTATTTATGTATTTAGATTTGTGTGGTCTCATTACCTTGTATCTATAATCCGGATTGTACCTAATCATCTGTAGGGTAATGAAAACTAGAGAAAAAAATCAAAATTATGTATACAGTTAAACATGTCTATAACGCTCCCTCTTGGGACTCGCCAAAATAGGGTTCTATAGAGAGGGGGGGGGGGGGGGGGGGGTGTATAGACAGGTCACTTTTAATGCAAAATGTTTACATTTTAATGTTTAAAATCGGGCGCTATAGAGAGGAAGGCGCTATTTAGAGGGGGCGCTATAGACAGGTTTAACTGTATATATATATTTTTTACATTAGTTAGATATTAAAGAAGTAGGACTACAGAAAAGATGTGTATTATTGAAAAATCCACATTATTGAGATATGTATTAAAATCAAAAGAGGCATATCCTGACTACATCTACATGAACTCTTTAGATGACAAAGCACCATCTAGTGGAATTATTTTTTATTATTTTTTCACATGAGATATGAGTATTATACTGTACCTTTTAATTGGAAAAGGTGATATGCAAATACAGTGTATGTAACTAGGATGGATATTTGCATATCCCTGACTAGAGAGACAGAAAGATATCTGCGGAGGTAGTTTTAATTGATCCTGTTTACATGAGGTTGTCAGTTGAAGTAGTATTTCTGTTCAAAGTCTGAGCCATTCACCCCGGTGTAGACAGAGTGGTAGTTGTAGATGAGATAGCTATTCTCCATCTGCTCTGTCGGGAAGGTCTGGGAGTTGCGTCGCGCCTCATTGACGAAGAAATTGGCAAACTCCTGTCCAACACGGATAGCTTGCGGACTGTGGGGAATGTGGGAGTGGTTGGTCCGGTGTGTGAATTCAAACTGGTTCTTCTCCGGATGCCAGGCGGTTGCGTAGATGGGGAGATTGTGGGCTTCCACTGTGGAGATGTACTCCAGGCCGCGTGTATCACGGTTGGTAGATACCACCTTGAAGGTCTGGTTGAGCCCGGAGGCTGTGAAGTTGTGCGGGGTGAGACACCACTGGTGGTAGTTGACGGTGACATTTTCATGCTGGATGGAGTCCCGGATGGTCAAACTGAGGGAGTCTATCAACCTGCTCTGCTCCGTGGTGAGATTGAGGGGAGCTGCCATGTCCTGCGCTGCGCAGGACTTCAACCATACCTGCTGGTTGGCGCAGAAGTACATGAGCAGTTCAAAACCCAGGCAGGTTCCCCACACAGGGAAGTAGACATTATCTCGGAGGTTCTTCTTGAGAGCTGCGTTGAAGAGGAGGAATCCCTTCCGGCTGAAGTCAGAGTCCACGATGCTAGTCCCGCCTCCCGGGAACAACAATCCGTTTAGGGAGTCCGCCAAAGTGGTATAGTAGCTAGGAGGTTGTCCTAGCAATACCGGCACAACACGGGCTCCTGCGGACTCCAGGAACTTGACGTAGGAGGCTGCGATATAGCTATAGCCATACTTGGTCTGTCGGCCATAGGTCTCCTGTGACATGACACCGATGATTGGTCGGTTGTTGAGCTGGATTCCCTGGCACCAGCCAATCAGGGCCAGTAAGATGGCAGCCACAACTACTAGCTTCATGCTCTGCAGCCGTCAGTGTGTGTGTGATGTGTATCTATCTCTCCCACCCTATCTCTTAGATAAGACGGGGCCTCCGTGACCAACTTCCCCTACAACACACACACACACATACTCAACGTGGCCTCTCACAGTACTACATAGAGCAACACAGCCTCCTGAAGTGCTTCCTGTTCTATTAAAGTCTCTGTTGAATTGATAAGATACAAGTGTTTAAATATAGATTAGAAATATAAGCTAACAAGACCAAATATAAATAAATAAATAGTGTGTGATATTTCAGTAATAGCATTATTACTATCAACAGACAAAAGTACTGAATGATGATGGTAACAACACTGTTACAGAAACGTCACACACTATTTATTTATTTATATTTGGTCTTATTACCTTATATTTATAAAGACTACCTTTTTTTCTTTATTATAGGTGTTGTACTTTACAGAGAGGTAGTTCTACTGTAGCAACTCTCTGGTAAGAGGATACCTCTCTCTAAAGAACACTTTGGCTATGCAACCAAGTGTTGTCCTTTACAGAGAGAGGTAGTTCTACTATAATTCTCTATTGAAATATTGTGAGATATGTAAATAAGTTATGCAAATGTGTGTGACAGGTGTTCCAGACAGAGAACAGGACAGGCAAGTTGGTGGGACTCCACAAATGGGAGTTTGCCAACCAGGTGGGTTCCAGATACAATCTGTATTCATGCAAATAGGGGCACTACTGTATTCATGCAAATAGGGGCATTACTGTATTCATGCAAATAGGGGCACTACTGTGTTCATGCAAATAGGGCACAACTGTATTCTCTCTCCTACATAACATTGTTGCATACTACAAGGTAATAAGATCAAATCCAAATAAATAAATAGTATGTGACATTTCGCTAACAACATTGTTACCATTATCAGACAAAATTTCATTCAGTTATTTAAACACAAGGTAATAAGACCAAATCCAAATAAATAATTAGTACGTGACGTTTCGGTAACAGCGTTGTTACCGAAACATCACACACTATTTATTTGTTTGGATTTGATCTTATTACCTTATGTTTATAATCTATAATCGAAATTGTACCTAATCATTATTGCATACTGTGATAAAACACATAACTAGGAAAAAAACTATATTTTATTAGTATCTTTCATTAGGTAAACAAGACCCCACATACAAACAAATAATATTGAGTATTTTTTTATCTGAAGATAGTAACAATGCTGTTACCACAAAATGTAATGTGCAATATACACTCATGGATAAAACTTAAGGAAACCTTTCAGCATGTATATAGGGATTCACACAATAACTCTGAAAGATATTGTTGCACCAAGTTGCAGCTTTGCAGGGTCGTCTACCTTGGTTTCTTCCTTCTTGGTGTTATACACATATCCCGATCAGGTTTCCATACTTAAAGCAAATAAAAGTAAATTACCTTTCAAAGTTATTGTGTTTATTTATTTGTTGTCTTTTTCGTAGGTCTTGATCCTGAGTCTTTGTCTAAGTCCTCTCTCTCTCTCCAATAACCAATCAAGATATATTTGTACAATAACAATATTATAAAAGGAATGAAACTATAAAAGAATGATACCCTTGTATATAATCTGTTTTAAATAAATATTAAATATCATAGAATATTTTGAATAAATATAGGGTACATCAAAATTGATGCAACAATATTACAGTGACCTTTATTGTGAAGACACACAAAATAACCAAGTGTGAACAACCTCTGTCTCCATCAAACAAAAAAAATAAAATATATAGAGCTATTTTATGATAAGCAGCAGCTACTTCCAAAGGTCCTGTTTAATGCATCTAATGCAAATATGGCGGTATCCAGTCAACTATGGCGATACAGTAGAACCTCCCTGTAAAGGACAACACCTAGTTACAGAGCCAAAGTGTCCTTTAGGGAGAGGTGTCCTTTTACCAGAGAGTTACTACAGTAGAACTACCTCCCTGTAAAGGACACCTAATTACAGAGCCAAAGTGTCCTTTAGGGAGAGGTGTCCTTTTACCAGAGAGTTACTACAGTAGAACTACCTCCCTGTAAAGGACACCTAATTACAGAGCCAAAGTGTCCTTTAGGGAGAGGTGTCCTTTTACCAGAGAGTTACTACAGTAGAACTACCTCCCTGTAAAGGACACCTAATTACAGAGCCAAAGTGTCCTTTAGGGAGAGGTGTCCTTTTACCAGAGAGTTACTACAGTAGAACTACCTCCCTGTAAAGAACACCTAATTACAGAGCCAAAGTGTCCTTTAGGGAGAGGTGTCCTTTTACCAGAGAGTTACTACAGTAGAACTACCTCCCTGTAAAGGACACCTAATTACAGAGCCAAAGTGTCCTTTAGGGAGAGGTGTCCTTTTACCAGAGAGTTACTACAGTAGAACTACCTCCCTGTAAAGGACACCTAATTACAGAGCCAAAGTGTCCTTTAGGGAGAGGTGTCCTTTTACCAGAGAGTTACTACAGTAGAACTACCTCCCTGTAAAGGACACCTAATTACAGAGCCAAAGTGTCCTTTAGGGAGAGGTGTCCTTTTACCAGAGAGTTACTACAGTAGAACTACCTCCCTGTAAAGGACAACACCTAGTTACAGAGCCAAAGTGTCCTTTAGAGAGAGGTGTCCTTTTACCAGAGAGTTACTACAGTAGAACTACCTCCCTTTTCATTCTATAGTTACTACAGTAGAACTACCTCCCTGTAATGGACAACACCTAGTTACAGAGCCAAAGTGTCCTTTAGGGAGAGGTGTCCTTTTACCAGAGAGTTACTACAGTAGAACTACCTCCCTGTAATGGACAACACCTAGTTACAGAGCCAAAGTGTCCTTTAGGGAGAGGTGTCCTTTTACCAGAGAGTTGCTACAGTAGAACTACCTCCCTGTAAAGGACAACACCTAATTACAGAGCCAAAGTGTCCTTTAGGGAGAGGTGTCCTTTTACCAGAGAGTTACTACAGTAGAACTACCTCCCTGTAAAGGACAACACCTAATTACAGAGCCAAAGTGTCCTTTAGGGAGAGGTGTCCTTTTACCAGAGAGTTGCTATAGTAGAACTACCTCCCTGTAAAGGACACCTAATTACAGAGCCAAAGTGTCCTTTAGGGAGAGGTGTCCTTTTACCAGAGAGTTGCTATAGTAGAACTACCTCCCTGTAAAGGACACCTAATTACAGAGCCAAAGTGTCCTTTAGGGAGAGGTGTCCTTTTACCAGAGAGTTGCTATAGTAGAACTACCTCCCTGTAAAGGACACCTAATTACAGAGCCAAAGTGTCCTTTAAAGAGAGGTATCCTCTTACCGGAGAGTTGCTACAGTAGAACTACCTCCCTGTAAAGGACATCTAATCACAGAGCCAAAGTGTCCTTAATAGAGAGGTATCCTCTTACCGGAGAGTTGCTAATTAGTAAAAAATGGTAATTTTGAAGAATGAAAACTGTCCTTTGTAGAGAGGATTGCGGGATGTGTCTGCTAAATGGAGGTTCTACTGTAGTTGTCTTCCACATATCCATCACAGTGTTGTGCTGTAACCACTAACACTGCTCAGTCATGTTTACAAATGTATGAAGTTAGTGGTTCCTGCCAGTAGTTGTGGTGTTGCCAGATTGGGTCCATGGTGGTGGAGCCATCGGGCCGAGTGCCCCATCTCCTGGTGGCTCAGCCGGGCGGCACCTACCTCAAGCTGGAGTGTACGGCCCTGGAGGAGACTCCTGTGGAGACCCAGCTGCCCATGGAGGAGAAGTCAGTCTCCACCTGTGTTGACATTCTTTTCCTTCTGGATCACTTTCTTTGTATTCCACTTTATTCCTTTTGTTCCCTCTGGATTACTTTCTTTTGTATTCCATTCTTTTCCTTTTGTTCCCTCTGGATCACTTTCTTTTGTATTCCATTCCTTTTGTTCCCTCTGGATCACTTTTTTTCGTGGGGGTCGGTGGAAAGCTGGTTAAACCGTTTGGTTTTCGACCACTAGGACCCGGGTTCGATCCCGCATTGGACACTTTTTTCTGTTTAAAAAAAAAAAATGCTCCAATGGCCCCCGATTCTTGCAAAAGTCCAACCCCACCAGCAAGTGCAAGTAACCAAACCGGGCTCTGGCATTTCTAAGTGCAAAGTCGAACTGCTTTTCACATGTGTAGACATGTGGTGCGCTTACAGTAAAAAGCAGTCGCTAACTACCCACCATGATTATCATGGCCTGTACCACGTGTACTAGGGATAAGCAAAAAAAAAATTTTTTTTCGTATTCCACTCTTTTCCTTTTGTTCCCTCTGGATCACTTTCTTTGTATTCCACTCTTTTCCTTTTGTTCCCTCTGGATCACTTTCTTTTGTATTCCATTCCTTTTGTTCCCTCTGGATCACTTTCTTTGTATTCCACTCTATTCCTTTTGTTCCATCTGGATCAGTCTTCTTTGTATCCTTCTTTTGTTCCCTCTGGATCACTTTCTTTTGTATTCCATTCCTTTTGTTCCCTCTGGATAACTTTCTTTTGTATTCCATTCCTTTTGTTCCCTCTGGATCACTTTCTTTTGTATTCCATTCCTTTTGTTCCCTCTGGATCACTTTCTTTTGTATTCCATTCCTTTTGTTCCCTCTGGATCACTTTCTTTTGTATTCCATTCCTTTTGTTCCCTCTGGATCACTTTCTTTTGTATTCCATTCCTTTTGTTCCCTCTGGATCACTTTCTTTGTATTCCATTCCTTTTGTTCCCTCTGGATCACTTCCTTTGTATTCCATTCTTTTCCTTTTGTTCCCTCTGGATCACTTTCTTTGTATTCCATTCCTTTTGTTCCCTCTGGATCACTTCCTTTGTATTCCATTCCTTTTGTTCCCTCTGGATCACTTTCTTTGTATTCCATTCCTTTTGTTCCCTCTGGATCACTTCCTTTGTATTCCATTCTTTTCCTTTTGTTCCCTCTGGATCACTTTCCTTTGTATTCCACTCTATTCCTTTTGTTCCGTCTGGACCAAAGTCAGTTCCCCTCATCCTCTTTGTATTGCGATTTCCCTTGTTGATGATAAGGAGCCAATTTGGTTTATAGATTATAAACACAAGGTAATTTGGTCTTATTACCTTGTGTTTCTCTTGTAATGACATTGCATTCTTCTTTTCTTGTTCCATCTGGACTAAAGTCCGATTCCACTTTGTATTTATCTCTTGCTGACATGATTTCATGCTCTCTGAAGCATCTCCCCATATTCATCTTTTATTATACAGTAGAATTACCCCTTCCTGTAAAGGACAACACCTAGTTGCAGAGCCAAAGTGTCCTTTAGGGAGAGAGGTGTCCTTTTACTGGAGAGTTGCTAAATAGTAAAAATGGTAATTTTGCAAATGAAAACTGTCCTTTGTAGAGAAGTGTCCTCTAGCGTAAGTGTCCTCTCATGGAGGTTGTTCTACTGTATTGGTAATGAAAACTGTCCTTTGTAGAGAGGTGTCCTCTAGCATGAGTGTCCTCTCATGGAGGTTGTTCTACTGTATTAATAATGAAAACTGTCCTTTGTAGAGAGGTGTCCTCTAGCGTAAGTGTCCTCTCATGAAGGTTGTTCTACTGTATTGGTAATGAAAACTGTCCTTTGTAGAGAGGTGTCCTCTAGCGTGAGTGTCCTCTCATGGAGGTTGTTCTACTGTATTGGTGATGGAAACTGTCCTTTGTAGAGAGGTGTCCTCTAGCGTGAGTGTCCTCTCATGAAGGTTGTTTTACTGTATTGGTAATGAAAACTGTCCTTTGTAGAGAGGTGTCCTCTAGTGGGAGTGTCCTCTCATGGAGGTTGTTCTACTGTATTGGTGATGGAAACTGTCCTTTGTAGAGAGGTGTCCTCTAGCGTGAGTGTCCTCTCATGAAGGTTGTTTTACTGTATTGGTAATGAAAACTGTCCTTTGTAGAGAGGTGTCCTCTAGCGTGAGTGTCCTCTCATGGAGGTTGTTCTACTGTATTGGTGATGGAAACTGTCCTTTGTAGAGAGGTGTCCTCTAGCGTGAGTGTCCTCTCATGAAGGTTGTTTTACTGTATTGGTAATGAAAACTGTCCTTTGTAGAGAGGTGTCCTCTAGCGTGAGTGTCCTCTCATGGAGGTTGTTCTACTGTATTGGTGATGGAAACTGTCCTTTGTAGAGAGGTGTCCTCTAGCGTGAGTGTCCTCTCATGAAGGTTGTTCTACTGTATCTTCAAAGAAAAACAGGGTAACGTGGTAAGATTCTTTTAATAGAACACGACGAGCTTTCAGGCAGCAACTGCCCTTCTTCAGGTCTAATACAAGTGTAGACAAAGAAGTGCCATATTTATAAGCGAAAATATTTACATATATACGCGCAAAGAATAAGGAATTTTGCATACTGGAGATTGGAAAGGGGAATTTGCATATTTACAAATAAAAATAAAACAAACTCTGTGTGAGAAATAGCGGCAAAAACGGAGATAAAAATTAAATCTGAAGGCAAAACACGGAGATAAAAATTGAACCGTAAATAACAATAAAAACCCAGAAACATATCAGCGAGTGAGGCCGTAAAATATTGTATATTGCGGTGGGAGATCAATCTTCCGGTTAAAACTGGGAGTACAGTTGGACACCAGTGCTTCCAGAACCAAGCGTTGGTACTTGTTTCCAATATCCCTGTATACAGAAATCGTATCGTCTAAATTAAAGGAATGGTCGAAATCTGCCATGTGTTGAAAGATGAGAGACTTTCGATCTTTGGAAGGTATATTACGGTTGTGTTCGCGGATTCTAGTGGCGATGGTTCGACCAGTTTCACCTATGTAGCATTGCTCACAATCGTTGCATGATATTTTATAGATGCCGTTATTGAGGGATAGAGGGTTAAGTTTGATGGAGCTTTTTGTTATGGGGTGCCGTAAGGATGCTTCTAGGGAAGGCGAATTTTTGAAAAACGTGCGAATACCGAATTTTCGTAAAAATAACGCAATATCAGAGTTCGTGGTCGAAAAAGGAAGGACACAGACGTTTTTATACAGCGGAGGTGTAACTTTTTTGTGGTTCGGAACGTAAAAATGGCGGTCAATAAAATTATGAGGGTAACCGGCGGATAAAAGATGGGTGTAAACGGTACGCTTCTCGATCGTTCTAAATAAGGCAAGGGAACAATGAGTATATACCCGTTTGGAGAGAGTTTTTACCGTGGTGATTTTGTGAGAAACCGGGGCATGTGATAAAAAGTGTAAATAGGAGGGAGTGAAGTTAGGCTTGCGAAATACGGTGGTCTGAAAAGTGCCATTAGTGTTGATGACTAAAACGTCTAAAAACGGGATGCAATTAAAACATGATGGGTTGTGAGTAAAACGGAGATCATGATGGTATGAGTTTAAAACCGTGAGTATGGGGAGATGGTCGGTATCACGATGGAGGCAAAAAATGTCGTCAACGTACCTCGACCACATCTCGATCCCCAAATGATTATGGGAAACTAACCACCGGTCCAGATTAGACATAACAATCTCAGCTGCTATTGTGGAAAGAGGGCTGCCCATAGGGGAGCCTCTCATCTGTACAAAGAAACAGCCATTGAATTCTAAAGCATTCATGTCAAGGCAGATGTTGAATAAATCCAAGATGGTTTTTTGATTATTACTAGGAAGGGTGGAAGAAGAAAGAAGTTGCTCTAGGCCATCTATGATCAGAGAATGCGGGAGGCACAGAAAGAGTGATGTCACGTCAAAAGTCGACATTGTGAGACCACGAGGTTGGGAGACATTCTTTAATCTTGTAAAAAAATTCAGATGGATCTTGTACTGAGTAAAGATTATGAGTTTTGACCAGGGGTTTTAGAAGGCTAGAAAGGTATTTGGCCAGTGGTAAGGCGGGTGACAGATGGTAAGCAACTATGGGTCTAAGGGGGACACTGGGCTTATGGGTCTTTGGTAGGCCATATATATATGGAACCCTAGAAAGATTGGAGGTAAACTGCTGGAACTGATCGGGAGTAATGCATTCGTTTCTTCTGAGCAATCTGAGTGATGATTTGTAGGCATCAGAAATAGCACAAACACGTTCAGGTGAAATCTCTTGGAAGGTATCGGAGTCTGAAAGGATATCAGACATTTTCTTCTTGTAATCATCAACTTTTAACACAACTACTTGTGAGCCCTTATCTGATTTAGTGATGAGGATATCATGATGGCTCTTGAGGGCTTTCAAGGAGGCAAGATCGCTCTTGACGGAACTGGAGCGAGATGAAGAACTCTTGTAAGCAGCAAGAAGTTTGTTGGCTATGGTAGAACGGATGTGATGTTTGTCTGTGTGGGACTGGTGCTGAAGGGAAGATTCAATACAGCTAATCGTGTATAAAAGATCAGGTTCATTGGGCAACCGAAAACTAAGGCCTTTCTCTAGTAGGGATATCTGCTTGTCTGAAAATACGATGTCGGTTAGGTTAACAATGGCATCCTCAGAGGGGGAGCGGGTGCGCAAGGGAAACCCATATTTCACGTGCCAGAATTCCAGCTTCCTCTGGTGCCGGAGTTCAATCTCAGAGTTCTGAAGTTTAACTCGGTCGGTTATGCCTTGTATAAGAGAGCCGAGATCATTGGAAGGGATTCTGGGAGAGAGCAGGCAAAGCAGACCTCTGATGGTTTTTTGTAAAAAACGGATCATAGCACGGGAGCCTCTAATTCTCGAGTTAAGAAGCTGTTCTTCGGTTCTGTGTATAATTGCAGCGGAGTAATGGTTTTGTACTGGATCCCTAATCCTAAGAGAGGGTGGTATGAAGGAGGCCTGGGAACATTTTAGGTTAAAGGCAAGATGACAGCGCCAACGGGCGAGCTGCAAAGACTTCTTGTCCAGCTGCCGCTTATAAAAGGCAAGATATTCAAGGTTAGGATCAGACATCATATCGCCACGCTGTAATATTCAAAGAAAAACAGGGTAACGTGGTAAGATTCTTTTAATAGAACACGACGAGCTTTCAGGCAGCAACTGCCCTTCTTCAGGTCTAATACAAGTGTAGACAAAGAAGTGCCATATTTATAAGCGAAAATATTTACATATATACGCGCAAAGAATAAGGAATTTTACATACTGGAGATTGGAAAGGGGAATTTGCATATTTACAAATAAAAATAAAACAAACTCTGTGTGAGAAATAGCGGCAAAAACGGAGATAAAAATTAAATCTGAAGGCAAAACACGGAGATAAAAATTAAACCGTGAACCGCCAAATACCTTTCTAGCCTTCTAAAACCCCTGGTCAAAACTCATAATCTTTACTCAGTACAAGATCCATCTGAATTTTTTACAAGATTAAAGAATGTCTCCCAACCTCGTGGTCTCACAATGTCGACTTTTGACGTGACATCACTCTTTCTGTGCCTCCCGCATTCTCTGATCATAGATGGCCTAGAGCAACTTCTTTCTTCTTCCACCCTTCCTAGTAATAATCAAAAAACCATCTTGGATTTATTCAACATCTGCCTTGACATGAATGCTTTAGAATTCAATGGCTGTTTCTTTGTACAGATGAGAGGCTCCCCTATGGGCAGCCCTCTTTCCACAATAGCAGCTGAGATTGTTATGTCTAATCTGGACCGGTGGTTAGTTTCCCATAATCATTTGGGGATCGAGATGTGGTCGAGGTACGTTGACGACATTTTTTGCCTCCATCGTGATACCGACCATCTCCCCATACTCACGGTTTTAAACTCATACCATCATGATCTCCGTTTTACTCACAACCCATCATGTTTTAATTGCATCCCGTTTTTAGACGTTTTAGTCATCAACACTAATGGCACTTTTCAGACCACCGTATTTCGCAAGCCTAACTTCACTCCCTCCTATTTACACTTTTTATCACATGCCCCGGTTTCTCACAAAATCACCACGGTAAAAACTCTCTCCAAACGGGTATATACTCATTGTTCCCTTGCCTTATTTAGAACGATCGAGAAGCGTACCGTTTACACCCATCTTTTATCCGCCGGTTACCCTCATAATTTTATTGACCGCCATTTTTACGTTCCGAACCACAAAAAAGTTACACCTCCGCTGTATAAAAACGTCTGTGTCCTTCCTTTTTCGACCACGAACTCTGATATTGCGTTATTTTTACGAAAATTCGGTATTCGCACGTTTTTCAAAAATTCGCCTTCCCTAAAAGCATCCTTACGGCACCCCATAACAAAAAGCTCCATCAAACTTAACCCTCTATCCCTCAATAACGGCATCTATAAAATATCATGCAACGATTGTGAGCAATGCTACATAGGTGAAACTGGTCGAACCATCGCCACTAGAATCCGCGAACACAACCGTAATATACCTTCCAAAGATCGAAAGTCTCTCATCTTTCAACACATGGCAGATTTCGACCATTCCTTTAATTTAGACGATACGATTTCTGTATACAGGGATATTGGAAACAAGTACCAACGCTTGGTTCTGGAAGCACTGGTGTCCAACTGTACTCCCAGTTTTAACCGGAAGATTGATCTCCCACCGCAATATACAATATTTTACGGCCTCACTCGCTGATATGTTTCTGGGTTTTTATTGTTATTTACGGTTCAATTTTTATCTCCGTGTTTTGCCTTCAGATTTAATTTTTATCTCCGTTTTTGCCGCTATTTCTCACACAGAGTTTGTTTTATTTTTATTTGTAAATATGCAAATTCCCCTTTCCAATCTCCAGTATGCAAAATTCCTTATTCTTTGCGCGTATATATGTAAATATTTTCGCTTATAAATATGGCACTTCTTTGTCTACACTTGTATTAGACCTGAAGAAGGGCAGTTGCTGCCTGAAAGCTCGTCGTGTTCTATTAAAAGAATCTTACCACGTTACCCTGTTTTTCTTTGAATATTACAGCGTGGCGATATGATGTCTACTGTATCTGTTCCTGTTATGTACAATACAGCAGAACTGAGAAATGACCATCCAAAAAACAACATGGTCTCCTCTCCTGGAAGTTCTTTGTAGGGGTTATGGAGTTTTTTTCAGGTCATTTCTTAAAAACTAGGACAAAGGTGTTAACATCTGATATGTGGACATATGGAGGATGAAAGGAATACGATGCTGTTGACAGGAATGAAGGGAAATCTTGAAAAGAGATTGGTAATATGAACAATCCCTGTTGTACAGGTCTTTAGAGAAATGACAGAAAGATTGGATGGAACACCTATTAGAAGGAAATGGATTGATGAAGAAGGTTCTGGAGAGTGAAATGACGATATGTAAATAAGCTTGAATTATTTTGATAAAGATAAATTGACTTGTCTTTCATGATAAAGCACAATTAGTGTGTGATGTTTCGGCAACAACATTATTACCATCATCAGACAAAAGAAATCCATTAATTCTTTTGTCTGATGATGGTGACAATGTTGTTGCCGAAACATCACACACTACTAAATTATTTGGATTAGGTCTTATTTTCTTTTATGACTTGTCTTTGCTACGTTTGACTTCCTTCATTTTCTCTGCGTGACAAAATGACAACTTTATTATATACAGACCAGAATACTGAGTTAGATAATGGTGACAAAGCAAGTTATCCGCACTTGTGCCATCTGGGGCAGCTATGGCTGAACAACAAAATGATGTGATGGGATAATGTCTGACTGCCACAAGGTAGGCCATCATAGTCAGAAATGATGTCAATCCATCTAGGAGAAAGTTGATAATCTTCAGTCCATTTGTTAGACTGAGTTGATTCCTGAGTCATTTAGTCCATTCCATAGTACCTATTTGCTACTATACCATATTTACATACTGTCCTGTGTATTGTCCCCAAGTTGGGACCTCCGCGGTGTTGCCTCCAGTCTTGTCATCTCCAAGAGAGATCTTCACAGCCTTACATTGATAACTCCTCTAAAAGACTTTGATTTACAAACCTGTAGATGGAGCTCGTACAGTATCTAGCACTAGAAAGGGACACATTGATGAAATTGGACAAATTTATGGAAAAGATAAAATATTTAATTCAAGACAATCATTGTAGAGATATTCCCTGTGGTCATTTATGGATGTGAGAAATGGACTCTCAAAAAAGAAGAAAGAAAAAGAATTGAAAAGCATTTGAAATGTGGACATAGAGAAAGCTACTCAGAGTGTCATGGACAAATATTTCAATCTTCAATGATATTAATCCTGGTAGATCCCTAGAATCCCAAATATATAAACAAAGACTAACCTACTTCAGACATATAATGAGAGTAAATGGTTTGGAAAATACATTGATGTTTGGAAAAATTGAAAGAAGGGAGGAAGACCTGCAATGAACTGGCTAGAAGGGGTCAAGAAAACTACCATAAGGTCACTAGATAAACTGTGAGTGATGGTCACTAACAGATAAAATTAGAGTATTTGTGTCATCATAGTATCACCAAAAATAGAACTTGACTCAATGGATACTAACAAAAACAACATACAGTATCAGCTCCTAACTCTTATATCATAGAATGTTGTCTTTCTTTAGGGCAAAATCCTTGATGACTGATACTTGAACAGTAGAACTACCTCTCTGTAAAGGATAACACCCAGCTGCAGAGTCAAAGTGTCCTTTAGGGAGAGGTGTCCTCTTACCGGAGAGTTGATAAAAAGTAAAGTAGTAATTTTGGAGGTAAAGACTGTACTCTTTGTAGAGAGGTGTCCTCTAGTGAGAGTGTCCTCTCATGGAGGTTGTTCTACTGTATTGATGATGGAAACTGTCCTTTGTAGAGAGGTGTCCTCTAGCGGGATTGTCCTCTCATGGAGGTTGTTCTACTGTATTAGTGATGGAAACTGTCCTTTGTAGAAGGTGTCCTCTAGCGGGAGTGTCCTCTCATGGAGGTAGTTCCACTGTATTGATGATGGAAACTGTCCTTTGTAGAGAGGTGTCCTCTAGCGGGATTGTCCTCTCATGGAGGTTGTTCTACTGTATTAGTGATGGAAACTGTCCTTTGTAGAGAGGTGTCCTCTAGTGAGAGTGTCCTCTCATGGAGGTAGTTCTACTGTATTGGTGATGGAAACTGTCCTTTGTAGAGAGGTGTCCTCTAGTGAGAGTGTCCTCTCATGGAGGTTGTTCTACTGTATTAGTGATGGAAACTGTCCTTTGTAGAGAGGTGTCCTCTAGTGAGAGTGTCCTCTCATGGAGGTAGTTCTACTGTATTGGTGATGGAAACTGTCCTTTGTAGAGAGGTGTCCTCTAGTGAGAGTGTCCTCTCATGGAGGTTGTTCTACTGTATTGATGATGGAAACTGTCCTTTGTAGAGAGGTGTCCTCTAGCGGGATTGTCCTCTCATGGAGGTTGTTCTACTGTATTAGTGATGGAAACTGTCCTTTGTAGAGAGGTGTCCTCTAGTGAGAGTGTCCTCTCATGGAGGTTGTTCTACTGTATTGATGATGGAAACTGTCCTTTGTAGAGAGGTGTCCTCTAGCGGGATTGTCCTCTCATGGAGGTTGTTCTACTGTATTAGTGATGGAAACTGTCCTTTGTAGAGAGGTGTCCTCTAGTGAGAGTGTCCTCTCATGGAGGTTGTTCTACTGTATTGGTGATGGAAACTGTCCTTTGTAGAGAGGTGTCCTCTAGTGAGAGTGTCCTCTCATGGAGGTTGTTCTACTGTATTGGTGATGGAAACTGTCCTTTGTAGAGAGGTGTCCTCTCATGGAGGTTGTTCTACTGTATTGGTGATGGAAACTGTCCTTTGTAGAGAGGTGTCCTCTAGTGAGAGTGGTCTCTCATGGAGGTTGTTCTACTGTATTGGTGATAGCATTATCTAACTTACAGATTGTGGTGTTGCTATGCCGTCACTCTTGGATTTGGTCTTGTTACACTGGGAATGAGGTTCATGTAATGGTATGATGTTTGATGGAACCCTGCTGTGGAGTCAGCTCTATGTACACCAATTAATTCTTTGTATTTTCTTCAGTTGTTGCCATTCTCTTATTCTTTTTGTGAGTCTTGTGTCCCCTAGCTCTGTTCACAGCCATACTCTCAATGGTCCGATATAGTTGTTATATTTGGTGATGACCTTTGGTGATGTTAGTTATTTGGATTCTTCCAGACACCGTCTATAACATCTTGTAGCAAGTTGTTCCTTTTTATAATGTTGAGTGAAATCATTTACTTTAACATTTTAAAAATTCATTCTGATGCTTTGGCAACCTACTAAAGTTTAAAAAGATTGAAGTAAATCACTCTCTTCACTCAATTAAAAAAGCCAACCTACAAAATGGGTGTTTTCCATTCTTATAACGTAGTGTCTAATTCAGTTTTATTTCATTGATAATTTATGTCTTCAGTCCATTTGTTAAACTGAGTTGATTCCTGAGTCATTTAGTCCATTCCATAGTACCTATTTGCTACTATACCATATTTACATACTGCCCTGTGTATTGTCCCCAAGTTGGGACCTCCGCGGTGTTGCCTCCAGCCCTGTCATCTCCAAGCTGCTGCCAGAGTTCCATCCCCTGGCCTCTTCGCGCATGCGCAACCCGCAGGTTCCTACAGAGATCATCGGGGAGGTGCGTGGTACACGCGACGGAAACCCTGCCTCCCTGTTGGCCTTGGCAACTCTAGACGGTAGGTTGTGGTCACTTTAGTTCTGGAACACTGATTGTTGTCATTTACACGGGCTGGTATAGAAAGTAATAGGCAACCCAGGGTGAGGAGTGGAAGAAAAAAAAAAGGAATTTGGCTCAAATTAACTTCTTATGGTGAATAAGATAAGTGTAAGATAGACAGATAGAAGGACAAATATTTCAATCCTGTTGGATCCCTAGAATCCCAATGACTGACTTACTTCAGACATATAAGGAAATGGATTAGAAAAGAAGTTGATGTTGGAAAAAATTGATGGAAGGAAGATTTACAATGAGCTGGCTAGAAGGGGTCAATGAAGCTACCAGAAGATGAGCTGCGAGTGATGCTCACTAACAGATGAAATTAGAAACTATTTGTCCATATAGCCACCAAAAGTCAAACTTTATTTGATGGACACTAACACAACAACAAAGTTAGGTCTGCCATTGTTTCAACTACTATATATGTAAATTATCCCAATAACAAGCTGAGTTGCATAGAACAGAGAGGCATTCCATAATGGCCAACCCCCATTACGGAGATTACACTATGTATAGGATGATTGATCTATTTTCATTAAACACTAGGGTAACCAACCTCCCTGAAATAATCATCTTTTTAATATTTAAAATATGGGGTGGTCTCAACTTTGGAATTTATGCAAATTGAGCCAATTTATTAAAAAGAATATATATATGATAGTGTGTTGTGACACAGGCACCTTGATGTTAGTGGATGGAGACACCATCATCTGGTCTCTACAGGTCGACCACCAGCTCTTCGCCCTGGCCAAGCTGGACCTCACTGTAAGTCTGGGTATTAGCTGGGACTTACATCTACAGTCTCTTTAATCCAACTGACCAAATCAATACTTAGAACTACAAGGTCTTCTTCTTCTTTCTTATCTCCACTCAATCATATTATGGTGTCAAGCTTGTAAAGCTTGAGACTTTTGATGGTGTCTGCCAGGGATGAGTAGAGCTCATCAATGGATAAGTCAATACAGTCAATGATGTGTTTTGGGGTTGTAGGTTGACACTTAGTACATAGTGGGAAAACCTTGCAACCATTCTGTCATTGTCTGTAGATGACCAGACTTAAGTCTGGAAATCAAAGACTGAACTACAAGGTAATAAGACCAAATAAATAAATAGCAGTGTGATGTTTTTGTAACAGTCTTGTCACACAAAAATTATTTATTTGGATTTAGTCTTATTACCTTGTAGTTCTAATCTATAATCCAAATTTTGCCATAATTCAATACTTACTTTAATTGAACCATTTTTCAAATCCAAATCAGCCTTTTTACTCTAATTTGATTTACTATAATTCAACAATGACTTTAAATCAACTGAAAATTCTTGGGGTGTTGAATTAAAGAAGTTGGAGTGTGCAGTGCAACATATAGGTAACCTAGGTTTCTGAGAGGGGGTCGGTGGAAGGATGGTCTAAACCGTTGGTTTTCGACTGCGAAGACCCGGGTTCGATTCCCGCATTGGGCACTTTTTTCTGATTAAAAAAAATGCTCCAATGGCCCCCGATTCTTGCAAAAGTCCAACCCCACCAGCAAGTGCAAGTAACTAAAATGGGGCTCTGGCACATTTGTAAGTGCAAAGTCGAACTGCTTTTCACATGTGTAGACATATGGTGCAGTTACAGTAAAAGCAGTTGCCAACTTCTACCCACCATGATTATCATGGCCTGTACCATGTGTACTTGGGATAAGCAAAAAAAAGTTTCTGAAGCCATATATGACATTCTCTTTTATGGTGTGCTGTCAAAATTCTAACTGGCAGCTATAGTATAACCTCTTTAATTCAACCAACTGTAATTCAACCGTGTTTTTCTAATCTCAGTTAAATTTAACCAATTTTAACCTGGGACAAAGATTCTATGTTGTTATAACCACAGTTAGATGCGTAAGTACTTAAAGCTTTAGAATTATAATCTTCTAACCCCAAGTTAGGCTTTTATTAAAAGAGGCTGTTAGAGTGGGGTTAGTCAGTGTAGATGGCCCAAAGTTTGTTCATTTATTTTGACGGGAGGGGGGGGGGGCTGTTCTTTTTAAAGATTTATTTTTCCTCCCGGAAAATTTTCCCTATACAGTATAAAAGTAAAAAAAAAAACTTGTTAATTCAATACTTGATAATTCAACTGATTTTTTAAAATCAAACGTTGACAACATTAGATAAACCTTGTTTAAATACAAATTTATTGCTGAAAATACTTTGGCAAATGGGACATAACAACAGCCATAGTTAGTGTATGTGCACCATGCCTCAAAATATGTCACAACGATGGACGATTTAGGCCCAACTTTAGTGGCCGCTAATTACTGATGTAAACAATAGGTCTCTTAGAGCCTTTTCGTTATTTTCTAAATTTACTCATGATAAGGCACAATTTGGATTATCTATATATATAAAATTGAATGTCTGTGTGTGTGTCCTCTATGGATTCAAAAACCATACATCCAATCGCCGTGAAAATTTGGGATATTATTAGGCATATCCCCGGAAAGGTTTACGAAAAATAATTTATTGAATATCTTAAATATCCTTAGAGTTATTTGCAGATTTGTAGCTTTAACTCGCAAGCGGGGGGCGGGTGACCTCCGGGAACTACGTCCATCTTCCATTAACGACCATGATTTTATTCAACTTATCGAGTAATTTTCAAATGTTCGTTAGACAAACCTTTACTCGGGTAAAACCTCGGGCGAAGCCGGGTACGTCCGCTAGTAGATTATAAACACAAGGTAATAAGACCAAATCCAAGTAAGTGAAGTTTCAGTAACAGTGTTGTTACCATCTTCAGACAAAAGTACTGAATGAGAAATTATTAAAACATGCTGTGGTAAAATTTCTCATTCAGTACTTGTCTACTGTCTGAAGATGGTAACAACACTGTTACCGAAACATCACACACTATTTATGTCATAATTTGTATATAATTGTATGCCCCCCGACCCACTATGTATGTACCATGTATGATTTTCAAAGATTTAATAAAGAATAAGGTAACTGGAGGAAAGAAAGTAACAAAAAGACATAGGAAGTAGATCTAGAAGAGAACATAATTATTAATAACGTCACAGTTAACCTTCTGACCCCGGGAACCCTGCGAGCTAAGTTTAAACCAATACTTCCTGGCAAAGCAGGACGTATCTGGTTACCAGAAGTTATAAAAGTTTGAGAGACGCCCAATTTCCGGAACAAGACCGGACGTATTCTGATAACGCGGAAGTAAATAAAGTCGAAATAGCACCCGACACTTCCTATCAGGCAGACCATATCTTTCACCAAAGAGAACCGCGGTCCAATTAGAAAGTCTCCCCTTAAGTAGGTCAACCAATAGGAAAACGGGGACGTTCCATTTTCGACCAATGGGAAGGAAGCCAACTCGTGGTGTTAAATCGAAAAGCAAGAATGGTCAGTTGTGCACTCGCTCTCGCCGAGTTCGGACCTAGTAGTGTTTTGGCTCCCATCTGAACAACATCTACAGTTGTTCACTCACTCCCACCGAGTTCAGACCCAGTCATCGACTCGACCCCACCAAGGTAATGTCTGCTCACTAGAGACCTCTCTCTCCGCTCATTTCATCTAAATCCAATCATCGCCATGTGATCAACTAATTAATCATCAAAAACCGCTCTGCCTTTCTCAAAAGCTTTCTTTCCTCCAACCCGTTGCCTTATATTTTCAACCATCAAGTGTCCCGGCTTATTTCCCCTGTGTGTAATCCTTTCACTCAGCCACCACGACTGCATCATCCACCACGACTGCATCATTCACCACGACTGCGTCACCACTTCAACAACCTTCAACACCAAGAGTAAGGTTTCCCAACATAGTAGAATACCACATTTATTTATTTGGATTTGGTCTTATTACCTTGTGTTTAAATTTACTCACTTTTCTTCCCATTACTTTTATTCACTTAGATTAAAATAATATTTGCCATTTTTCATTTGTTAACAAATGTATTAATGCAATTTTATTCATCACTTAAAGGTAATCATGAAACATCTGAAAAAAAAAAATCCCAATATAGCCTCAAATTCAAATTAATAATTAAAATATATTACAACAGCATTTTTAAAAAAATATATTTTTTAAAATATATATTTGGTTATCCTAAAAAAAAAAATTGTTCACTAGCAGTCAATATTGTGATGAAAAAAATCATCCAACTAACTTTAATTCAACATTGACTTTAATTCAACCGAAAGCTCTGATCCCTTGGGGTGTCTTATTAAAGAGGTTGGATTGTATATACAGTAGTCTCCTATGAGGGATAATAAACTAAAAACCTCTCCTGGAGGTGGTCTTTTATCAGAGTCTCTGTCATGTCAGGCTAAGTTATGAGGAGTCTTTCAAGTGAAACAGACTGAAGATACTTTAGGACAAAACAACTTCATTGAGCTACTTACTCTGGCCCATAGAAACTGTGTGACAATGCTACAGTAGGAAACAACTTCTTTAAGGTACTGGCAAAACTGCTCTAACTTTGATGATGACATGAAATGACATAGTATGTCACTTTGTTGTCACAGTAGTTTCCCATGAGAGACCACAGCCTTAAAACATGGAAGTGGTCTCTCATGGAGGTAGTCTCTTATTACAGAGACTCTATTTTGGTTGAAAGGCTCCTCATGAATTGGCATCTGATGAGAGACCATCTACAGGAAAGATCACCCCTGTGAGAGACCACAGATTTAGCCATGTTTTAGACCACTACATGTACACCACCACACAAGCAGCAGCCATGTTGATGTGTCAGGGAGACGGACTGGAGGAAGTGGTGGCCTGTGCCTGGGATGGACAAACCTACATGGTCAACCAGGACCGCATGTCTGTCAGGTTCCAGTTTGAGGAGCCCGTCTGTGCCTTCACTGCAGGTTAGTCATATTGGTGTAACCCACTCACACTACAGTAAAATGACCTCTCTCCAAAGGACAACACCTAGTTACAGAGCCAAAGTGTCCTTTACGTAGAGGTGTCATCTTTCTGGAGAGTTGCTACAGTAGAACTACCTCTCTCCAAAGGACAACACCTAAAAAAAAGGAAGAGACCCAATTGATAAAACTGACCACACTACTATATATTCACCAGTATACAGAAGTTAAGGAGCAAACAACATTTTTAAAACTTAAAAAAATATTATTTAAAAAAAAGTTGCATATATATTACATACTGACCTAGCACTATGTAAATATGACAAGTACCTAATTTTGTTTAATGATCTTGTTTATACAACCCTATATAAATAAGACTGAAAAATAAAATATTTGGCAAATTTGGATCTATCATCATTAAAAAAAATTCAATAAGCTCATTCAATAAACTTTTCCACAACAATGTAGTTGCTGCCGTTCAATCTCCCCAGATAAGTACGACTGGTTAAAACACAAGAACTTATAACAATAGTCGCTTTCTGTGTATCTTTCCATGTTGAATATTTTCTTTGTTATATTTGTATTTACATTTAGCGCAAGTGTCCCTAGGGGGACATAGCGTTTTGAATTGAAATAAATAAATAAATAAAACTCTTATAACAATTCGTCTCTCTATTTCTATCTATGGGTGAGGTTTCAGGCTAAATAATTCAGGCTATACTGCTTTTCACATATGTAGACATGTGGTGCACTTACAGTAAAAGCAGTCGCCTACTTCTACCCACCATGGTTATCATGGCCTGTACCACGTGTACTAGGGATAAGCAAAAAAAAAGTTTTTTATTTAAGAAATAGCATCCGAGAGTATGTATGTACCCAGGTCACTTCACCCTGGACAGCGGCCAGAGCAGCCCATGTCTGGTCTACGCCACGTTCCAGGACACCATCCACCTGTACTATGACGTCCGGCTGCCCCTGGTGAAGACTCTCACCTTCATGGATGTCTTCAGCAACAGTCCGAGGTCTGCCACCTTGCTGGACAAGTTCAAATTGGAAGGTGGGAGACCTTTCTGTGACACATCTACTTTGACAACTTGGTGTGGAATAATGACATACACTCATGGACAAAACTTAAGGAAGCTGTACCTTTTATCATGTATATCGGGATTGGGAGAATAACTCTGAAAGATATTACAGTGACCTTTATTGAAGACACACGAGATAACCAATATACACTCATGGACAAAATTTAAGGAAGTTGTACCTTTCAGCATGTATATCGGGATTGAGACAATAACTCTGAAATATATTACAGTGACCTTTATTGAAGACACACGAGATAACCAATATACACTCATGGACAAAATTTAAGGAAGTTGTACCTTTTATCATGTATATCGGGATTGAGACAATAACTCTGAAAGATATTACAGTGACCTTTATTGAAGACACACGAGATAACCAATATACACTCATGGACAAAATTTAAGGAAGTTGTACCTTTCAGCATGTATATCGGGATTGAGACAATAACTCTGAAAGATATTACAGTGACCTTTATTGAAGATACACGAGATAACCAATATACACTCATGGACAAAATTTAAGGAAGTTGTACCTTTCAGCATATATATCGGGATTGAGACAATAACTCTGAAATATATTACAGTGGCCTTTATTGAAGACACACGAGATAACCAATATACACTCATGGACAAAACTTAAGGAAGTTGTACCTTTCAGCATGTATATCGGGATTGAGACAATAACTCTGAAATATATTACAGTGGCCTTTATTGAAGACACACGAGATAACCAATATACACTCATGGACAAAATTTAAGGAAGTTGTACCTTTCAGCATGTATATCGGGATTGAGACAATAACTCTGAAATATATTACAGTGACCTTTATTGAAGACACACGAGATAACCAATATACACTCATGGACAAAATTTAAGGAAGTTGTACCTTTTATCATGTATATCGGGATTGAGACAATAACTCTGAAAGATATTACAGTGACCTTTATTGAAGACACACGAGATAACCAATATACACTCATGGACAAAATTTAAGGAAGTTGTACCTTTCAGCATGTATATCGGGATTGAGACAATAACTCTGAAAGATATTACAGTGACCTTTATTGAAGATACACGAGATAACCAATATACACTCATGGACAAAATTTAAGGAAGTTGTACCTTTCAGCATATATATCGGGATTGAGACAATAACTCTGAAATATATTACAGTGGCCTTTATTGAAGACACACGAGATAACCAATATACACTCATGGACAAAACTTAAGGAAGTTGTACCTTTCAGCATGTATATCGGGATTGAGACAATAACTCTGAAATATATTACAGTGGCCTTTATTGAAGACACACGAGATAACCAATATACACTCATGGACAAAACTTAAGGAAGTTGTACCTTTCAGCATGTATATCGGGATTGAGACAATAACTCTGAAAGATATTACAGTGACCTTTATTGAAGACACACGAGATAACCAAGTGTGAACAACCTATGTAAAAAAAATATAGACAACCGGCATCCTCAAAGACTTTCCACTTCCTTAAGTTTTGTCCATAAGTAATTAAACATTTAAAAAGGTTTCTGGAAATGAGTTTCTGTTTATTTTAAAACCATCTCAAGTTTTCGGACATCTCTGTCCTTCTACAGGAGAACTTTTTGTATATTGTATAAGTTCTCCTGTAGAAGGACAGAGATGTCCGAAAACTTGAGATGGTTTTAAAATAAACAGAAACTCATTTCCAGAAACCTTTTTAAATGTTTAATTACTTATGGACAAAACTTAAGGAAGTGGAAAGTCTTTGAGGATGCCGGTTGTCTATATTTTTTTTACATAGGTTGTTCACACTTGGTTATCTTGTGTGTCTTCAATAAAGGCCACTGTAATATATTTCAGAGTTGTTGTCTCAATCCCGATATACATGCTAAAAGGTACAACTTCCTTAAGTTATGTCCATGATGTCCATTTTACACAAATGTAACTCCTGGGATCAGATCCTGCATTGGACATTTTTTAAAATAAAAAAAATGCTTCAATGGCCTTCTGATTCTCACAAGTCCAACCCCAGCAGCGAGTGTAAGTAACCAAATGGGGCTCTGGTACACTTGTAAGTGAAAAAGTCCAACTGTGTTTCTACATGTGTAAACATGTGGTGTACTTACAGTAAAAGCCATCGCTAACTACTTACCATGAATATCATTATTTGTGCCTGATGTATTTGGAATCAATAAAAGCAATTTTGTTTTTAATGGCGCTTTTCACCTCACAAGGAGCTGGAGGTTTGTCAGGTCTAAAATTTATGAAGATGGCTCTATCCAGGGATGGGTTGCTAATCAGAATGGAGGTTTCACTTATTTTTATTTCTTAATACCATGGGATACTTAGGGGTCGGTGGAAGGATGGTCTAAATCGTTGGTTTTCGACCGCTACGACCCAGGTTCGATTCTCGCATTGGGCACTTTTTTATGTTAAAAAAAAAAAAAAATGCTCCAATGGCCCCCGATTCTTGCAAAAGTCCAACCCCACCAGCGAGTGCAAGTAACCAAAGGGGCTCTGGAACATTTGTAAGTGCAAAGTCGAACTGCTTTTAACATGTGTAGACATGTGGTGTACTTACAGTAAAAGCAATCGCCTACTTCTACCCACCATGATTATCATGGCCTGTACCACGTGTACTAGGGATAAGCAAAAAAAAAGGATACTTGGCTATGGGACTCTAGCTTTATGTTTCTCACTAATAATTCATTTCCAGGTGATGAACTATTACATCAGATCCAAGCTACAACTGTTGTATTGTTTATTCTGCTTATATATATAGTCTCTGTACTTGAAGGTTGGTACAATTTGGATTATAGATCAGAAACACAAGGTAATAGAAGCTTTTTTTTTTCAAATCCGGAAAGCGGTATTCAATCCCGAGTCATAGCGGTCAAAAACCAAGGGTTTAGCCACTAACTATCCCTAATCTAATCCCTGATAGACTTTAGTCCACAAACCACTATCAGCCCATGTTATTCCCAAGTATGAGCGACAACAATGGAGAATCCTGTGGCAGGTGACCCGGAGGAAGTCAGGAAACTCTGCCACCAGAGTCTCTACCACCATTCCAACCTGAAGAAAAGTTAGCCCTCCTTGGTGTTATGTAAATAAATCTCTATTCTTGCATATTCTCTCTATTCTTTATAACATCACACACATATATGTAGTAATTTATGTCAATATACACAGCATAATTAGAAATAATGATAAGGCACAATTTGGATTATAGATTATAAACACAAGGTAATAAGACCAAATCCAAATAAATTAATAGTATGTGACGTTTCAGTAACAGCGTTGTTACCATCTTCAGACAAAAGTACTGAATGAAAAACCATTCCAAATAAATACCAAATCCAAATAAATAAATAGTGTGTGACGTTTCGGTAACAACACTGTTACTTTATTTGGATTGTGTCTTATCACCTTGTGTTTAATTATAAATAATGTAACAGCCCAAATAGAGATACAATTCAACACACCAGCTTGGCCATCATATAATCACAAACGAAACAATAAAGTTTTATTGAGAGTCTGCCACACCCAAGGCAGGGCAAGGTCTAGTTCCATCAAAATTACATCATTTCCTCCCAGTGAACTTCCATAAGTCATTAGTGAGTTTTACGATCACTGCCGGACAGCAACAGATCATATTGCTCACTCTTGAAGATCAGACAGTCTCCTGGACCTTGCCATGTCTTCAGTCGCTGACCTCTCTTCTAGGTACCATCCACTCATCCTCTGGGACATTTGTAAGTGTAAAAGTCGAACTGCTTTCTATATGTCTAGATATTTGGTGTACTTACAGTAAAAGCAGTCTCAAACTACTACCCACCATGATTATCATGGCCTGTACCATATGTACTAGAGATTATAATAATAACTTTTATTTTTTAAAAAAGTTTTTTTTCTCTATAAAGTAAATTTACAAATTCTTATTTTCAGCATGGAAATAATAACTAAAAGAAAACAAATATATTTACATTTGCTATCCTGACTCCAAGTCAGTGCTGTAGCCATCGCAGATATGGTCCCCTGATGTCCTGCAGCTCTCCAGCAGTCTTTCTATGGCTTCTCCTGGTGGTTCCTCGATAACATGGTCCCTTGGCCTTAATCCATCCTTGTCTGTCAGGTCTCCTGTCATCTGCTCTAGGTCCTTCTCCTGGATCTTTTCTATGGTTGTAGTATCCCTGTGGTCCATGATTATCTCCAGTGTTCCATGTTCCTTGTCTTCACACGCCAGCTCCCTACATTGTTCCAACAATCGTTCCATGGCTTCCATTTCTTTATTTTTATGGGACTTATCGTGAGGTTCATTCTTCTTTTCTATTGAGAAATTTCATGTTTTTTTTAGAAACAAGGATTGAAAGTAGGCAAATTCTATTTATCCATGTTTATTTCCTTCTTATATTGTTTGTTATATTTGGTTACTATTCCATCCCATGTTAAGACTATCGGCACTACTTTTACGGGCATTTTTTCAGTTTGGGCCATTTCCTTCGCCAGTAGCTGGTATTTTCTTTTCTTTGTCAGCTCCGTAGTTTGGATATTGTCTTGGGAGGTAATGCCTATCTCTATGATTGTTATATCTTTTTTATTTTCATATACTACAAGTATATATTTGTATTATATCAGGTTTGATAGCTCTGATATTGATGGGTAGGTCTTTTAGCGTTTTGAGTTTTCTATTTTAGTCGTGATTTTGTAGAGTATTTTATCTTGTTGTTTTCTGTTAAATTGTATTTTATTGACAGAGATATTGAAGTTAATACATTTTCACCACTTCATTATGTCTCTCATTGTAGTTGTACGGAAGCAAACCTCCACAGTTTGTAGCAAGGTGGTCCATCATCCTCTGTACCGTTTCACACAATATTATATATCATTTTATTTGGGATCGAACGTTGTGCCCCATTGTATGCATTACACGATGTCACGAGATTGAGCTCGATGTACCATCTCGGGGCGACCGTTAAAAGCCAGTGAGTTTCTTTAATTGGTTCACGAAGCATGTCGGCGGACGTCCAGTTATTTACACAATATATTGTTTCAAACAATAAAAAGTCGATGGACGAGCGGGTAACACCCTCGATTCCCGACAGTCATGAACTGGGATTAAATCCCTGGGTTAACATTTTGTTTAATATGTGAATAACCTTCACATTCATTGTGGCAAATATCACAAACTAGGTTGCTCTTGTTGAGCGGTACCTAATAAAGTGATTTTGGAACCGGTATATTGTTTCATAATATAATAATAACACAATAAAATAGCTTAGATGAAATTGATTTGTTATTTAAAGCGCCGGCTTGTGGACCGAGAGGTCTGGGTGGCCATATTACTTCTAGGATGTTCTTTAAAGCGTTGGTATAAATGTTTTGTCCATCCAATAGCTCTAAGTTTGCGACAAATGATGGTTATAAACATGGAGGACATTAGAAAAGGTACATTTTTAGATCCAAAATGTGCGACGTGAAAGAGAAACCTATGAATTAAGAAAACAACAACAAAGTCTTCAGAACCATTCATCCACCCACCATCACACAACAACGTCATCTATTTACATATAAGAATCGACGCCATTAATTCAGAATTTTTCAAATAAAACAAATTTCCTACTGTCCATACTACGATGAAAAATAAGTAGAAGAGTTTGGCTCATCAGTGGTGAACCCTCCTAGCAGTTTCGCCAGTTCTGCTTTTTAGAGCTCTACTATTAATACACGGACGAATCTGCTTATATATCCGAGGTTGTAGGGTGGAATTATGGTATTTAAGTAAATGATGAAATATGGCTGGGAGGGGACGGCAGAATTACATAACAAAGATATCGCTATCTCTATAAGTAGATATATATAGAGTTAGATCCTTGAACCCAGCCGCCCTATCTCCCCAAATCATCTAGAGACTGGGGGTACATCTGATATATACGAAGGGAAAAAACCCGCACCATATCTTCCTGCTGCTTTAAAAAACCCGCCGCACTCACCCTTTATTTCCCTGTTTGTGTTTGGCCCCTCCCAGCCTACACTCATATTCGCTAGAGTGATATGTAACTTGGTTGGATATGTAGATATAACACTATAGAAGTATGCAAATCTAGGGATATGTAACTGTAGGGGCATTTCGCTAAAGGGATATGTAACTTGGTTGGATATGTAGATATAACACTATAGAAGTATGCAAATCTAGGGATATGTAACTGTAGGGGCATTTCGCTAGAGGGATATGTAACTTGGTTGGATATGTAGATATAACACTATAGAAGTATGCAAATCTAGGGATATGTAACTGTAGGGGCATTTCGCTAAAGGGATATGTAACTTGGTTGGATATGTAGATATAACACTATAGAGGTATGCGAATCTAGGGATATGTAACTGTAGGGGCATTTCGCTAGAGGGATATGTAACTTGGTTGGATATTTAATTATCATCAGGTAGATAATTAGTAAACACAAACATCAGAAAGACGCAACAATTTATTTGATGATTTTTTGTTTCATAGCTCCTTTCCTATGGTATTTGTGACCCAGAGTTCCAAATCTTATTGTTACTGACATGGATCTGATGTATTTTTGTAAAGGAATCCCTAGGAGTCTTGGAAGTTTGTCCATAGTAGCTTTACGTCCTTTTTCTTGCGGCGTGAAGACCGGCGTTGTCGTCTTATCGCTAATAGGGACATCGTCATCTTGACACAGCGGTGGAGTCAGCCTTGGAAAAATGTAGATCGCAGCACCCATGGCCTCAAGGTCTGCTCGGCGATCTTCAGTTTGTCTTTCTTAACCTACCCAGCATCTTCACCGTCACGTAGAAAATTTGGAAATCAGAAAATGACAAATCAATTTATTTGATGCAAAACAAAATTATAATAAATCAATTATCAATTATTTTATTTCGAAAGCGCTATATCCCGCAAGGGATACTTGCGCCAAACAAGGAGAAAAGTTTATTTACATAAGTTATTTACATTATTCAACGCATGAAAACATTAGAGATCCAGATTTTGTAGAAAGTTTAGAATGTATTTACAAAATGAATTGAACTTTAAATATGATTTTTTATAATCGGAAATCAAATCGTTAAGTTCACAAACAACTAGTTCATTCTTCATTCTATAATCTTGAAATGCTGGGCAATCGATCAGTAGATGTCTTGAGGTTTGTTCCTCAATACCACTGCCTTTATTCTTTATAATTTATAAAAAGAAAGAGAGGCAATGGGGCAAGTTTTACAGAATAACAAAATATAAATGTAGAAGAAGAAACAAGATGGGAGGAAGAGCTTCTTTACATAAGAGGACAATCGTACAAGAGAGCTTTCGGACAAGCCGTCTTTCTACTGGTACAGAATGACATGAGTGGCAATGGTTTGGAAGATTATCGTTGTTAAAATAAGAACAATAAGACTCCAGGAAAAAGTTTCCTTTTAAAATACACCTATCCCCCGATTTACACGGTACTTGTTTTTACACGTTTTCGCTTTTACACGGTTTTCCAAATAAGTTTTTTTTTGTTTTTATCGCACTATACTAAATGCTACTGTGATTGAACACATGCGCTGTGTACACATCTCACGAGGAATCCCGAGCTTATGTGCTGACTACATATTTTAACCTGTCAATGCATTTTATTTTTATTTCTGTGTACACCTATCCCCCGATTTACACGTTTTTCTCAGGAATGTATCTACCGTGTAAATCGGGGGATAGGTGTATTTTTATTTAAAAAATTCTCAAGCTTTCGGTCAAGTAAGCCCTTCTACAGGAGAAAATATCTTACATCATTAATAATTCTCCCGTAGAAGGGCTTACTTGCCCGAAAGCTTGAGAAATTTTCAAATAAAAAATATTTTTAAAAGAAACTTTTCCCTGGAGTCTTACTGTTCTTATTTTAATATTGATTCAAGATATTGTTTTATCGGATTATCGCTGTCTTAAAATATAAAAATATCAAAATTAATAATCTGTTAATAAAATAATAAATATTTCGCTACAATCTAGAGCTCTATGCAACACACTCTATATGCAACTCTAGTGGAATGTTACTAGATGGGTATGTAAATACAGAGATATATATATGATCGAGTTGTCATTTCGTTGAACTTGGTATGATCGTTTATCTTTACTTCGTCAAATAAAGTATTATCCTACTCTCACTCACTGCGATAGTAAAATATTGGGAAGGGGCCTGGCTCATCAGTGATGAACCCTCCCAGCAGTTTGAAAAATTGCATAAAGCTATTCTAGCTACATATATACCGGGGGTTGTATCCACAATCCACCGAGAAAATTCGGGAATAGATAAACATGAATAACAATACTTCTATGAACACATTTCGTCTCTTTGAATATTTAACGTGATAGAGCCCTTCGAAAAGGAACCAAGGTGATGAATAAGGTTCCCCCTGCTCTGTCTGAGGAAAGACGAAAACTAAACGATAAAACGGGGCAACGTTGTCCTTCATTTCCGGCACTAATTAATGAAATATCAAAGAATAGGTATATAGCGGTGGCGATATTTGGATTCCACAGGATTATATCCCGGAAAAAAGCCACACAGTGTTCTCCCCATCCCTTGTGAACTGGCGAATCCTGTATAGGACGAGAGGCCCTAAATAAAGGCTTTGTTGTTGTTTGTTGAATAAGGTTCCGCTAGCCAATGTTCAAAGTTAAGGTGAGAAATCATCAGGCACATACAGGGAGGGATACGTTTCTTATTTGTTCTATATTTTTTCATGATCGAAAGATCTAGAGATCTAAATTTAAAACACTTCAAATGATAAAGGCTGTGTGAAAGCCTGGTGATATCATCTTAATATTGAGCATTGGCCAGAGGAACCTTATTCAATTAAATATAAAAAAAGAAACATATATAACCCTGGAGAAGCCCCTGATGATTTCAACTTAATACATGGAATTATTTTATTGAAATGTCCAAAGTACCAAGAACTAAGAAAAAAAAAAGTTTTCATCATGCGTACTGTGTGCCACGGGAGTTGATCAAATGTTCAAAATGGATCTACACGCACCCATGTATTGAAGCACCTGTCTCTTACCTGAGCATGGTACTGTGGAGGTTTTATTGCTCGCTGCCACTTAAAATACCTCCGGGATCCAAACATGAGAAGTGTTGGGTAGGTCCATGTGCTGTGGACATTTACATGACACTCTGTTGTCACTCTGTTCAGACAGGGGAGACGGAACTTTTGAAACAAACCTCTCTCATATATATTTACATATCTAGCCAAGTTACATATCCCTCTAGCGACATACCTCATAGTTACATATCCCTCTAACGACATACTTCATAGTTACATGTCCCTCTAGCGACATACCTCTATAGTTACATATCCCTCTAGCGACATACCTCTATAGTTGCATATCCCTCTAGCGACATACCTCTATAGTTACATATCCCTCTAGCGACATACCTCATAGTTACATATCCCTCTAACGACATACTTCATAGTTACATGTCCCTCTAGCGACATACCTCTATAGTTACATATCCCTCTAGCGACATACCTCTATAGTTGCATATCCCTCTAGCGACATACCTCTATAGTTACATATCCCTCTAGCGTCATACCTCTATAGTTACATATCCCTCTAGCGACATACCTCTATAGTTACATATCCCTCTAGCGACATACCTCTATAGTTATATGTCCCTCTAGCGACATACCTCTATAGTTGCATATCCCTCTAGCGACATACCTCTATAGTTACATATCCCTCTAGCGACATACCTCTATAGTGGCATATCCCTCTAGCGACATACCTCTATAGTTACATGTCCCTCTAGCGACATACCTCTATAGTTACATATCCCTCTAGCGACATACCTCTATAGTTACATATCCCTCTAGCGACATACCTCTATAGTTACATATCCCTCTAGCGACATACCTCTATAGTTACATATCCCTCTAGCGACATACCTCTATAGTTACATATCCCTCTAGCGTCATACCTCTATAGTTACATATCCCTCTAGCGACATACCTCTATAGTTGCATATCCATCTAGCGACATACCTCTATAGTTGCATATCCCTCTAGCGACATACCTCTATATTTGCATATCCCTCTAGCGACATACCTCTATAGTCCTGGCGAGACCTGCCTCTCTTGGAGAATTCGGCCTCATCGACATCGAGACCCAGCTGCGGCTGTCGTGCTTCAAGGGCGTGCAGGCCGCACTGCATGGAAGCCGTAATGCCTACTCTTGGCTGGTCGAGAGCGGTGCGTGGCTATATCCACCTCCATCCGGGTCCTGGCTCTCGCCACGGCGTCTCCGGCTTCTTAAGATCTGGGAGGCGGTCGCTGACATCTTCACGCTAGACCATTCTGTGCTTACACCACATCAACTCCTGAACCTCCCCATCATAGGTGGCTGCCGACTTCTCCGGCCACCCGACCTTCTCGCTCCTACCCGGTGGGTCAATGCCTGCATTGGGGACTTCGCTGGCCCTGCCCCTCCCCTCACTCGGCCTACGCGCTGCGCCCTGGCTGACGCCGCGTCGCTGACCAGCTTCTGCAGTCGTCTTATCGACGAAAATCTACGCGGGACCTACCGAGTAAACACCATCGGCCAGGCCGTAGTGCTACGCGGGACGACTACGCCGTTCTTGCGAGTCATCACCCGAACTGCCCGTCGCATCTTAGATCGCCCACGCCTGACTGCCCTGCCCATCGTCCAGTTCGCTAGAAGGTGGGAGGAAAATATAAACCTACCCATCAACATCGGCTGGTCGTCGCTCCGGCGCTGCGCCTTCTCCGGGCACAACGCGGACGTGGCAGTGAGGTTAGCTCTGCCCCATCCAGCATCGGCACAACAGTCTTGCGTCGCCTGTGGGTCCGGCGACCTGTCGCTGGCTCACCGGTACTGGTCCTGCCGCTACATCAGGCCTCTCACCTGGGAGGCATTTACCATCATCGGACGGCCCCCTGACCTGCAGGGCTGGGTCTTCGGGCATGGCCTAGACGATGACGCCCTGGCCATCCTGGCGTCTGCCAAGACGCGCATCTATAGGTACTTCCTCGGCGCGGAACTGAGGAGTGTACAAGAAGACCCCCTCCTTGTCTGGAGGAGGTCTCTCTCAAGGTGGGGAAGCCTTCCTTGCTGAAGATATTTGTATATATATTCCCCTACACTTTATATGCCCTTTTACTCTTTTATTTTTTCTCCTTTTTAAAATTAGATTAAAATAATCAATAAAATTGTCTATAGTTACATATCCATCTAGCGACATACCTCTACAGTTACATATCCCTCTAGCAACATACCTCTACAGTTACATATCCCTCTAGCAACATACCTCTATAGTTACATATCCTCCGAGTTGCATATCCCGTCCAGGTCGTGTACAGGTGGTATCAACTACCCAGCAAGCCAGTAATAGGTTTGGCAACCAAGGGAAGAAGGACGTGTGGCAATGCGGTATCCAGGGTGGTGACAGCAAGACAAATCACCACGGAAGTTACTTAAATACATAGCTGTAGGTGAGTTGATTGGCGCAACAGTTTTATCCTAATACCATCTCTTGTTACGCTCGGGGTAGCTCATCGATAAATGATAAAGCGATAAGCTCTTTAAAGCGGAAGCGTTCACATGTAATCTATATTTATAATATATATTTTTTTATTATCCCTAGTACATGTGGTACAGGCCATGATAATCATGGTGGGTTGAATTTGGAGACGGATTTTACTATAAATGTACCACATGCCTACACATGAGGTTTTACTTTAAACTCATGGACAAAACTCAAGGAAGTGGAAAGTCTTCGATATCGCCGGTCGTCTATTATTTTTTGGAGACCGAGGCAATTTTGTTCACACTTGGTTATCTCGTGTGTCTTCAATAAAAAGGTCACTGTAATATATTTCAGAGTTATTGTCTGAATACCTATATGCATACTAAAATGCACAACTTACTTCAGTTTTGTCTCCATGAGTGTATATTGGTTATTTCGTGTGTCTTCAATAAAGGTCACTGTAATATCTTTCAGAGTTATTGTTTCAATCCCTATATGCATACAAAAAGGTACAACTTCCTTATGTTTTGTCCATGAGTGTGCTTGTGCAATCACTGGTGGGTTAGACTTTTGTAAGAATCGGGGGCTATTGAAGCAATTTTTTTTTTCAGAAAAAAAAAAAAAGTGTCCAATGCGAGATTCGATCCCGAGTCGTGGCTGTCGATAAATCGACGGTGTTTATACCAGACTCCTCCATCAACCAGACCATATATATACTGAGAAAACAGGTATAATATCCACAAACAACCCCGCCAAATCTACCTGCTACTCATGATTCATGAAATTTCTATCCTATATCGTATCGATGTATATGTGGTATATAGACACATATGTAAATATGGATAATGATCATTATCGGCGCCGGTGATAAAGGTCGACCTTACACTTCATCTGTTCCTTACACAGATTGGCCACAGGAGTTCCTTACACAGATTGGCTACAGGACAACTCTCTTCTGGACCTACGAGACTCTACATTTCTAGTCCATCATTGCAGAACTTGATTGTCAAACCTCTAGACAGAACCTACTTTGGGAGTACCCGGTTCTTGTTTGATGCGACACATAAAACTTGATTGTTAATTAATCGACTGCAAGGAGATATGCAAAATCGGGGAAACTTCTTTTGAGTCACCTTTAAAAAAACAAATTTGTGTTTGAAAGCTGTAATCTATATAACACCAAAAATAAACCTCTATACATGGATCGTCCAATACAGTACAAGGGTCACTCCAAAAGTTTATGCGATCAATATTAAATAAATAAAATCGTTTTGAAAATAGAGCAATCCATATTTAATTCATTAGATAATAAAAAGGCATATAATGGATTTAATAAAATATTTATTTTGCCAATATTTCGGCTGGCTGAACGCCAACCTTTATCGAAGCATTACATTTTTGTATACACAAACTCAGCGCCGCATAGTGTTATAATATCACAGTTGAAATCAATTAAAATACTAATTAGGTGGGAAAAATTTGTGCATGAAAAAAATTTTTGTTGGCAAAATAAATCTTTTATTAAATCCAATATATGCCTTTTTATTATCTAATAATTAAAATATTACGATGCACTAGCGCGCCATCTGTTATCAAATTATAAAACTATTTTAGAGGCGTAATATTCTTTTTTTTTTTTTAATAAAACAATTTCTACTGTCCTTCTTGCGATATTTATTCAAATAAAAGACACAATTTGATATTTGCGGAAGAGCGATTGCTCGAAGCATATTATATATTTATAATTATACTAGCGGATGTGTACCCGGCTTCGCCCGGGTTTTATCCGAGTGAAAGTTTGCCTAACGAATATTATATATTATGAAGTATAATAAACAATGCTAAAGATTAGTTTTAATTATTAATCAAGATTGTGTGTGAATATGTGAGAAAGATGTAATATCGTTGTTGTTTTCTTGGCCGACTGTTTTACATATGGTGTTATCTTAAAATTGCTTGTTTTGAATATTTTTTTAGATTGAGTTGAATGAATTGCTGAATTTTTTTTTTGTATTTATATATAAATAAAATTAACTCTGTTGAATTTTTTTGTATTTTATCGATAACAGCAAAGTTATGTATTTTAAAGTTAGGAAAAATATTTTGATGTTAAGCAAAACCTGCTCCATCTCGTTTTACATAAATGTTGAAAATTTGGTCGAAATTGATGCATTGTAACGAAAGTTTTTAGCGAACACCACTTATGAAATTTCCATTTATATAGAAGATATAATATAAATGAGTTTTAAAAATTGTTTAAAAAAAAATGCATCGGCCGGGAATCGAACCCTGGCCGCCCGCGTGGCAGGCGAGCATTCTACCACTGAACCACCGATGCTTTAAAAAAATCAAATTCATTTATCGTCGCGACCAGTGCTGCGCCCTAGCGGTAAAAGACTGGAACTAACGCTTTTGGTTTTTTATTTTTTAAAAAAAGCACATTAACTTTTTTAGTTTTTTGAATAGCCTATATGTTAAACGAAATCTTCAGCTACCTACATGCGAAATTCCATAATGATTGAGTCAGTAGATTTTGCGTGATGCGATAACAAACATCGATTTCGCATTTCATTTTTATATATATAAGGATTTAATTCTGCTGTCCTAAAAGCTTATGTCCATAGTTCTTCTAAAATACCCATTCCAAGAGTCTTACAACAGTCAACTATAAAAGGAAGTTCCAAAAATGCAATATAACAGCGGTATGATAGATTAAACTGGCGAAACCGCTGGGAGGGTTCACCACTGAAGAGCCAGACCCTCCCTTTAATTTTTCCATCGCAGTAAGGACAGTAGAAATTGTTTTATTAAAAAAAAAATATATTACGCCTCTAAAATAGTTTTATAATTTGATAACAGATGGCGCGCTAGTGCATCGTAACATAATTGTTCAAATAAAAGACACAATTTGATATTTGCGGAAGAGCGATTGCTCGAAGCATATTATATATTTATAATTATATTTAATTCTGCTGTCCTAAAAGCTTATGTCCATAGTTCTTCTAAAATACCCATTCCAAGAGTCTTACAACAGTCAACTATAAAAGGAAGTTCCAAAAATGCAATATAACAGCGGTATGGTAGATTAAACTGGCGAAACCGCTGGGAGGGTTCACCACTGAAGAGCCAGGCCCTCCCTTTAATTTTTCCATCGCAGTAAGGACAGTAGAAATTGTTTTATTAAAAAAAAAAAGAATATTACGCCTCTAAAATAGTTTTATAATTAAAATATTAAAAATTAAATTATACCATTAAAATCTACTTAAATTTGGACTCTTATGATGAAGCACTTCAAACCTTTATCAATGCCGCAAATTCCATCCCCGAAGATAACTGGTGTAAGTGCTTCGAGAATTGGTTTTCACGGATGAAATCTTGCATATGGTGAATACTTTGAGAAACTCTGTGAAAATTTGAAAGTTGCAACTTCAATAAAAAATGGGTGATTTCAAAAACCTTTGGAGTGACCCTTGTATTAGAGCTCTAAAAAGCGGTCTCTGGTAGATTAAATTGGCGAAACCGCTGGGAAGGTTCACCACTGATGAGCCAAGCCCTTCCACTATTTTCCATCGCTGTAAGAACAGTAGAAGTTTGGTTTTAGAGCAAAAGAAACATTCGTGCTTTATAATTTCATTCCCTACCTATAGATGGCGTGATATATTGTCCTATAATTAATTTCTTCTTATATGGACACGTCACGGAGTGTCCAAGAAAGAAAAACAAACAAATAATGAAGCTGTAATCAATCAAATGTGGGGTAAGAGATTGACACACATAAATATTCAATACAATGCCCCATTATTTCCCCACAATGTACTTTTTCCAATCTGTTTGAAGAATCATCCTTTGTATAGAAGAACTTGCTACAAGTCTCCCCTACCCCATTGAACCATTCAAATGTTCGCACCTCCTCGAAGAAAGTTCTCCATTGATGTAAACAGACCATCATCAGAGGGAGCAGTATCAGGACTGTAAGGAGGATGAGACCAGATATCTCAACTCTCTCTATATATAAACGACATTTGAAAATTATACCGCATGTGTTTCTTTTGAACGAAAAATCGAAATTTATTTTAAGGAGAAATAACGATTATTTCTAACCTTAGAGATGAAGTATGAAAGGATGAATTGTGAAGAGTTATGATAAACGGAAAAATAAAGTGTCCAGGGATGGGTCTCTCTATGTATATCTAGTTCTTCAACTTTCTGATTACTCCTTCTATCGGTGTTGTCTAGATGAAAACGAAACCTATGTTTTCATTAAACAAGAACCGGGTTCTCTTCAGCACAACGTAGATTCTGTCTAGAGGTTTGACAATCAAGTTCTGCAATGATGGACTAGAAATGTAGAGTCTCGTAGGTCCAGGGGAGAACTGTAGCCAATCTGTGTAAGGAACAGATGAAGTGTAAGGTCGACCTTTACCACCGGCGCCAATAATTATCATTATACATATTTACATATGTGTCTATAATAAAAATGGCATATCCTGACCAGGAGCATTTATCATGATTTCAACACCTGACCTTTTTATCTTTTTTTTTTCTTTCGTTTTTTTATATGTATCTATATACCACATATAAACCGATACGAGTAAATATGAGATCGAAATTTCATGAATCATGCGTCGATCTCATGAAATCAAAGCCCTTCCTGTACTGATGAAGGCCATTAGCTCGAAACCATGGTCTCCAGGTGGATGCTTCTCAGTTTGTCAAAGCTGGTGTTGTGGCTTTGTCACCGACCCAAGTCCGCTAACTTGTGGAGACGGTTAATCGAATATTGGTTTATTTCGACGGGTCTATACGTATTCCCTCTATTTACATATGTGTCTAGGGGGTGGGTACGATACCGTATAGGTACCAATAGAGGTAATTGTGAATGTTTTGACGGTTCTATATTATGATGCATTAGCGCGTCATCTGTTATGCAATTATCTCTATTTACATATGTGTCTAGGGGGTGGGTACGATACCGCATAGACACCAATAGAAGTAATTGTGAATGTTTTGACTGTTCTATATTATGATGCATTAGCGCGCCATCTATTATGCAATTATCTCTATTTACATATGTGTCTAGGGGGTGGGTACGATACCGTATAGGTACCAATAGAGGTAATTGTGAATGTTTTGACGGTTCTATATTATGATGCATTAGCGAGCCATCTATTATGCAATTATCTCTATTTACATATGTGTCTAGGGGGTGGGCACCAATAGGATAGAGGTAAATGTGAATTTTGACGTTTCTCCCTCCTCTCAAATTTACACTGGAAGGTCATTGGCCCTCGGTCAGTTTTAAAATAGTCCCCCAGAGATCAATCTCTCCGCCATACTTCCTATCGTGGGAATAGCAGGCGGAAGCTGAATCGCCCGAGCGGCCATCTGGGGCTCACTTGGCCGAAACTTTCTCCACGCACAAATTAATATCACCGCCTTGTCATTCAGATGACGGCTCTCTTCCGCTTCCTGCATGATACCATCAAGCCTTTTGTATAGCTGGCTGTCAATCGGAAACAGATCGGCGGTTAGAATCCTTCAGTGACGTCTTCCACGAGGGAGACATCTTATCCTGAAAAACAGATAAATTCGGTGGTCTCTCCTGAAGGTAGCCTCTCAACGGAAATTCTATCATTCAGAATGAGGAGTTCTGCATCTAAAACAGACTCGAATAGAAGACTACCTCCAGAAGAGACCGGGGTTTAACCATGTTTTTACGCTATGGTCTCTCATGGAATACTGTATTTCTTTAAGTCTACGTTGAAACATCGCTTTTTAATACCAATCAATAAGTAAATTAGCTTCAACATTTTTTTTGGGATGTCATCTAACACTCTTGTATACAGTAGTCTCCCATGAGATATCATAGACTAAAGACATGGCGCGCTAAGCCTGGTGGTATCTCCTGAAGGTAGAACCTGTTCGTAGAATGGGCTGCTGATGTTGTTAGGAACCAATTCTTTCCTAGTCTACAATCGAGCAGAGTAAACACAAACACCTCTCAGAAAATCAACACTTTTAATTTCCTATCATAACTAACTAATTTACATCATTAAAAACCAAATTATATACATGTAAAGTCGTCCGGTCATCTGGTCAAAATATAAATAAATTAATCTATGAAAAAACAACTTATAAAAATCCTAACAGATGTTCTAGTTAATAATATGAGAGACCACAACCTGAGGTCTATCTCCTGGAGGTGGTTGCTTATCAGAAAATTACATTTGATTGAAAGACTCTTCATGTCTTGGTCTAATATGGCATATATTCTCTGAAAAAAAATACCATCTCCAAGAGTGACTGGGTTTTGTCATTTAAAATGCGAAAACCTTAACTAACCGTTTTTGTTTATTCCGATGTAATCAATATATATCGCGAGATATTCATGTTTTTAGTTCTTATGATAATTATGCAATAATATTATATTATGCAAATATATAACAGTAACATACAATCTCTTTTAATACAAACTACACTACCTATTGAACATTAGGTAGAAGATTTATAATATGATGCACTAGCGCGCCATCTGTTATCAAAATTCAAAATACCCATTCAAAGGGTCTACCAACAGTATCATTATAAAAGGAAGTTCCAAAAATGCAATATAACAGCGGTATGGTAGATTAAACTGGCGAAACCGCTGAGAGGGTTCACCACTGATGAGCCAGGCCCTCTCATTAATTTTTCCATTGCAGTAAAGGCAGTAGAAATTGTTTAATATCAAAAAGAATCTTACGCCTTTAAAATAGTTTTGAATTTTGATTAGGTAGAAGAGTATATAACACGATAAATCTGGGCGAGATTTCAATCCAAAGAGATTTTTCTTCAAGACTCTAATACCATACATTTAGATGATAGACGAAGGGTATACAAACCTTCGATTTCCGACAGTCACGATCCGGTATCGAATCTCGCATTAGGCATTTTTTCCCCGAATAGAAAATTTCTCCAATGGATACCGATTCTTTGAAAAAGTCCAATCTCACCAGTGAGTGCTAGTAACTAAACGGGACTCTGACACATTTGTAAATGCAAAAGTCGAACTGAGCTTTCAACATTTTAGACTCTGGTGCACCTACAGTAATAAAACACTCGCTAACTATCTACTACTAGACGAATGGCCCGGGCAACGCCCGGGTTTTACCCGAGTGCGTATATATTTTAAAAACGTTTTAATTCAAATACTATTCGTTACAATTATAAATTGGCGCCATGGATGTCACTCTTGTGAAACGTCCCGTTCCAAACTGTGTGTTTTTAAAACGTTTTAATTAAAATACTATTCGTTACAATTATAAATTGGCGCCGTGGATGTCTCTCTTGTGAAACGTCCCGCCCCAAACTGTGTGTGTCTTGAAAATATAAAAATAAAAATGTGAATTTTCATAAAGATTTCATCATGTCGATTTTTTTTTTGCATTTCACCTACTAAATCGATAGAGATAATTACATTTGCAACATGAACTTAGGTATATTGACTAAATAGAAAACTGCATAGTAATAAAGATCATTTTTTAAAGGCACCATATCGTTTTTTTTTTCAATAAAATCGAAACAAAAAAAAAAATTCACAAAAAAATGACCCTATAACTTTCCGCAAGGTTCTAAATGGTGACACGGCCAGTGAATATATAAGTAAATAGATAAATATATAGATATATATTCTAAACTGCGGTAAAAGTTTTTTGAATGAACCCATATCATAAATATGCAATGAAAATAACAATTAAAAATGGCATCTGCCCGGTAAGCGGAAGGTCGTGGGTACGATTCCCATCCCTTGACACTTTTTTATTTTATCCATTCTGACCAAAATCTATCCGTGATCTTGTTAAAAGAAAGACATCTCCTGATTACGCAACTAAAAGTTGCTGATGTCTTACGCCATCTATCGGAATAAATTTCAACTAATCGTTGGATTTTAATTATTCCAGAATTGGCCAAACACCCTTTCCTGATTAATCAATTGATATTTATTCAAAGAGATGGCGCAAGCCATCAGCAACTTTTTAGTTGCACGATCAGATGTGTAACTTTTCTTTAATATTTATCAACCTGATCCCAGCACAATTTAACTTTTGTACAGTTTATTTCATATGATTATCATGTTTCACGTATACTTGGGATAAGTACCACTACAGAGTATTGTAAAATCAATGACATGACAAGCAATGCTTTCTTCCTGCGGTGTTATTTTTCTTGTAAATATGATAATTTTTCTCAAAATGGATATGAATATATGATGCAAGATTCTTCAGATATGATGTCCTGTAGAAGGGTTATTGACCCGAAAGCTCGTCTTTATTAAAACTTATAAGAAACGCATCCTCGTTCGCTTTAAATCTATCACTTGTATGTATGTATGTTGGCAAACAATGCTTCCTTCCTTTGGTGAATCTGTATAAGACCGGTGGTCTTAATAAAGCTGTGTGTGTGATAACAAACAATACTTCCTTCCTGCGGTGAATCTGTATAAGACCGGTGGTCTTAATAAAGCTGTAGGTATGTGTGATAACAAACAATACTTCCTTCCTGCGGTAAATCTGTATAAGACAGGTGGTCTTAATAAAGCTGTGTGTGAGATAACAAACAATACTTCCTTCCTGCGGTGAATCTGTATAAGACCGGTGGTCTTAATAAAGCTGTGTGTGATTGTGTGATGGCAAACAATGCTTCCTTCCTGCGGTAAATCTGTATAAGACAGGTGGTCTTAATGAAGCTGTATGTATGTATTTGTGATGGCAAACAATGCTTCCTTCCTGCGGTAAATCTGTATAAGACAGGTGGTCTTAATAAAGCTATATGTATTTGTGATGGCAAACAATGCTTCCTTCCTGCGGTAAATCTGTATGAGACAGGTGGTCTTAATAAAGCTGTATGTATGTATTTGTGATGGCAAACAATGCTTCCTTCCTGCGGTAAATCTGTATAAGACCGGTGGTCTTAATAAAGCTGTATGTATGTATTTGTGATGGCAAACAATGCTTCCTTCCTGCGGTAAATCTGTATGAGACAGGTGGTCTTAATAAAGCTGTATGTATGTATTTGTGATGGCAAACAATGCTTCCTTCCTGCGGTAAATCTGTATAAGACCGGTGGTCTTAATAAAGCTGTATGTATGTGTGATGGCAAACAATGCTCCCTTCCTGCGGTAAATCTGTATAAGAAGGGTGGTCTTAATAAAGTTGTATGTATGTGTGATGGCAAACAATGCTTCCTTCCTGTGGTAAATCTGTATAAGACCGGTGGTCTTAATAAAGCTGTAGGTATGTGTGATGGCAAACAATGCTTCCTTCCTGCGGTGAATCTGTATAAGACCGGTGGTCTTAATAAAGCTGTATGTGTGATAACAAACAATACTTCCTTCCTGCGGTGAATCTGTATAAGACCGGTGGTCTTAATAAAGCTGTATGTATGTGTGAGATGGCAAACAATGCTTCCTTCCTGCAGTGAATCTTTATAAGACCGGTGGTCTTAATAAAGCTGTGTGTGTGATAACAAACAATACTTCCTTCCTGCGGTGAATCTGTATAAGACCGGTGGTCTTAATAAAGCTGTAGGTGTGTGAGATGACAACGAGAACAACACATCACGAGGACAAGGAAGGAAGGACATGTTACCTCAATATTCTGCAACAATTACTCACAAGGCCCCGAGAAAGTGACCAATTTGTTCCAAGATGACGAATAATTCCGGACCATTACACACGTCTCACTTTCCCCCAAAACTTAAATTATTTTAAAATTTGCCTACAGAAAATCTAAATTATAGGTTTGGATACCCTGGAATGGTTGGTGCTCAAGGATTTTCTAGGAACCAACACCACACATACAGTACATCTATAAGAAAGGGAAAAATCAAAGCACGAAAGTTTCTTTTAAACATAAAACAAATTTATGCTGTCCTTACTGCAATGAAAAAAAATTGGGAGGGCTTGGTTCATCAGTGGTGAACCCTCCCAGCGGTTTCATCAGTTTAATCTACCAGACCGCTTCTTAGAACTCTAATACTGTATTGGATCATTCTGCTTACATATGCTATACTGAAGTGTGGAATCTTAGATATGGTATTCAGGTTGTGGGTGGCATGGAATTCTAGGCGGAGTCAGATAACAAATTATTTATTGTAAAATAAACCTTTAATTACATTTATTTAATACAAATTATCAGAAGGGGTTGCATTGTTGTATTATTACATGTTGAAGTTATTTTTTATGTCTGTGTGTGTGGTCAAATATCAATTCTAGATTATATAATGTTAGACATATGTGCTTGATATATTATAGATAAATATTTACATTTCATATTATTTATGATTTATATTTAGAATGATGTATAATTATTTTATTATATTGATATGGCAACAATTAATATGATATTAATGTTAATTCATATAATTTTAATAAAGTATATTTTATAAGCAATAAATATTTATAAGATGAATAATTTTAATATTTGAATTGAATAGTTATTAGACAAATTAAAAATTATAATGAAAATAGGAAAAGTTAATATTTGGGAGCCGCTACAAGGTAACTATGCATATAAGTTTTTAGGACAGTAGAATTACATATAAAAATTTGCATCGATCGATGAGCAATACATTTACATCTCAATAAGGACAGTAGAAGTTTGTTTTATATTTAAAAGAAACATTCGTGCTTTGATGCCTGCATTTATTATATATAGATGCCATGTTATCACCTTAAAATTAAAACAGTACAACTACCTCTTTAACATGTACCTCGATAATATACATTTTTCAATAATTCGGATTTTTTTTCTGTGGTTCTCCCATGATATCTTAACTAATTTATGAAAAATGCATCTCCTTATCGTGCAACTGAAAGTTGCTGATGGCTTGCACTATCTATCGGAATAAATATCAACTATTCTCGTTGATTTTTAATTATTCCAGAATTGGCCAAATACCCATTCTTGATTAATCAAGAAGAATTAAATTAATTAATCAAGTTGATATTTATTCCGATAGATGGCGTAAGACATTAGCAAATTTCAGTTGCACGATAAGGAGATGCCTTTTTTCATAATTTATGCACCTTATCCTAGTACAATATCACATTTGTACTATTTTTCACATCTTAACTAATATAAAAAATCAACTCAATAAAACATATTATGTAAAACGACATTTGAAAATTATCCCGCATGAGTTTTTTTCAATGAAAAATCAAAATTTATTTTAAGGAGAAATAACGATTATTTCTAACCTTAAAGATGAGGTATGAAAGGATGAATTGGGAAGAGTAATGATAAACGGAAAAATAAAAGTGTCCAGGGATGGGAATCGGAACACTGTGGGTTCGATAATTATAATATTAATATAAAAAATCAACTCACAATAAAACATATTATCTAAAACGACATTTGAAAATTATCCCGCATGAGTTTTTTTCAATGAAAAATCAAAATTTATTTTAAGGAGAAATAACGATTATTTCTAACCTTAAAGATGAGGTATGAAAGGATGAATTGGGAAGAATAATGATAAACGGAAAAATAAAAATGTCACTGTGGGTTCGATTCCCATCCCTTGACACTTTTATTTTTCCGTTTATCATTACTCTTCACAATTCATCCTTTCATACCTCATCTTTAAGGTTAGAAATAATCGTTATTTCTCCTTTAAATAAAATTTGATTTTTCATTGAAAAGAAACACA